>JAECUM010025601.1:0-25649 GCA_016617855.1 Megalonaias nervosa
AAGGACATTTATGCGAGGTGTGATTGGGTCTACAATTTCGCGCAAGATCTTTCGTGTAACGCGTTGTCAACGGCCAATACACTTAAAGTTTTGTATCACGCAATGCTCTCGCACCGTATGCGAGCGGAGCGATACCCTCTTCTAAGGACTTTGGCATTAGTTGAACCAATTTCCTTCTGGGGTGCAGACGTGTTGTCTTTTCGATAGAAATTGCATCTTTGTGGCTATCGTTTCACGCTGTTAGACCTTCCTCGTTTCCTGAAATTTTGACCCAAACAGATCGTCCTGAAAGTTAAGTATTTATTTTTATTAACTTGTTTCATTCTGTTTACCTTTATTTTGCTATGCATTACGTCACACTCGTACTGGGTCATTCCATCTGTAAAAGATTGTAGCGTCATTTGAAATCAGAAACAGACGCAAGATTGCGCCCCGATTTTAATACCCGCCGCTATTCTAAAATTTATATGTATGGGGTTGGGGGCACGACTGTGGACAAAATTATCAGCCACGATCTCACTGTTCTAAGCAAAATTAAATCAGACATAATTGTCCTTTTGGTTGGGAAAACAATATTAATCGGGACGATTCGACATCGCCCGAGGAAGTTGTGTACAAGATCTTAGGCTTAGCGTCTATATTGCAACGTAAATGTCAGGTTAGAAATATAGTGATTTCTGCTTTACTGCCTCGTTTTACAGCAGGGGAAGGGGTGAGGGTCAATACATTAGGTCGGTCCTTCATAACATCGTAGAGAACTAAGGCCCATCAAGCAAATGCCATTCTACGACTTGAGGTGGACAGACACAACTGTCTTACATTCTGGAACCACAATAATAACTTGCATTCGACATTTTCGTCGGGACGGGGTTCATTTGTCCAACAAAGGCCAATACACCAGTACAAGTCCCTCAGAGGGGCTATTACAATGGCTTGGAAACACTCTTCCCCACCATATGGAAACTGTCCTTAAACTTGAGGAGAGACGCGCCGATTGGAGGTACTATGATGAAAGCTTTCGACAATTGGTTGCAAAGCGGGAAGCTAAATTATGTGCCACACATCTAGAACTCTCATGAAGGCTGTGCTAGAGACGAATCATAACAGCTACACACGGTGTTCCTTGGCTGCGGATAAAATGTTTGCCCCATCAACAACCATGACTTACCTCGAATACGAATTGGTTTCCATGAGAATGGAGGTTCGCCTTCCCACAGACAAACTTCAAAAATGTACTAAACTCATACATTTATATCTCACTCAGAATAAAATTACTCTCAAGGAGTTGCAATCGTCATAGGTACTCTTAACTTTGCTTGCGCAGTTGTTTTGCCGGGACAAGCCTTTCTTAGGCCACTCATCAACTCGACAATTGGCATCCTCAAACCGCATCACCACATAAGACTAACAAAAGAGGTAAAAGAAGACTTTAGGGCCTGGCAAAACTTTTTAACCGGTTTTAACGGTAGATCCTTATTCTTCCCTGGCATTTGGATGACTTCCGACTCGTTGGACTTGTACACAGATGCTTCTGCCTCAGTATGATATGGTGCGGTCCTAGGCACACACTATTTCTATGGAATTTGGGATCAGACATGGGCATATCAAAATATAACGCTTCTAGAATTCTACTCCATCGTTCTGGCAGTTCAGATCTGGGGAGAACACTTATCCAATAAATGTATCTATTTTCACACTGACAATCAAGCCATAGTTGAAATCATAAACAAGCCATCCTCTAAAGGACACAAAAATCACGCATTTCACACATCTGTACTCTTTTGCCTTAAGTAAAATATCTTGTTCAAGGCAAAACATATACCTGGTACACGTAACTAACTCACCGATGCCCTTTCTCGCCAACAGGTTTCGAGTTTACACGCCATAGCTCCCTATGCGGACTCACACCCTCATCGTGTTCCCCTTCTTCAAACCTTGCCAGGCTGGAGAGTACGCTTAATCATTTGCTTAAAAAACATCCTCCATGCAGCTACACAAACCACCTATAAGCGAGCTTGGACGCTATATAAAGAGTTCACATCAGACACCTTGACCGAATTTTCTCTCCCAGTTTCAATAACCAATTTGGCCTTTTTCATAGCGCACTTAATCAACAAGAAATATGCAGCATCTTCAATATCCACCTTTGTTTCTGCAGTTGGCTATGTGCACAAACTCATCTGCGCATATTTTTCGTCATTGTTCCTTATTCAAAAACTGACTAAAACCATTCACACAATAAATCTTATGATATTCGTTTGCCAATTGACAAAGCTGTACTGGATAAGCTTACAGTATCGATGATGCAAGCTGTCTCACACTATTTCATGCGTATCATGTATTCGGCCATGTTTACATTGGCTTTTCATGCCTTTCTCAGAATAGGATAGATTACATTGCAAGCGACTGCACATCAGAATGATAATTTGATACAATTATCTCAAGTCACTTTATCCCACATGTTTTCTTCCAATGAATGTTCGACACTTAAAAAACGGCTCAGGACAACCATATATTTTTGCATGTTGCTGCCCAACAAAATCCTGCCACATGTCCGATAGCTCATTTGCAAGCATACCTGACCCTCAAGGGTAATACTCCAGGACCACTTTCATGAACCGAAATGGGCAACCAGTTTCTAGAGTAGAATTCAATACAGACCTTAGAAGAACTCTGCCTTTTTGGCTTTAACTCTTACCGTTTTAAGTCCCATGGTTTCAGAATTGGAGCCGCCACTGTGGCGGCTAGACATGGTTTCAATGACAACCTAATAAGAGAATTAGGCCGCTGGAGATGAGGTGCATTTAAGAAATACAAAAGGTTAGGCAAAAGGGTCTCGGCTTGGTAACGCTTCAGTCACTTTTTCTATGATCGCCATTCTGCTGCGTTTGTTACTGTCCTTTTCAGGTCTCCTGGGTTTCTCAGACCTAGATCCCTGGTCATCGACCGTGCTTTGGTGGATTGCATACACTCGATCCGAACTAATCTGTGTCTACCTGCCATTTCGACCGCTAAGAGCGTATGAGGGTACTCTAACAGCTTCGGAAGACCAACAGCGCATTCATTAAGTACGCGAATCCTTTTTAAAGTTTCTTCCCAATCCTTCATATAGGCTGGGTATATCACAACTACCGGGGCATATGAGGATGCTCTACTGCCCCGGCAATACAGTATTCATCTGTTTAGTATTGATCAACATTTATTTTTCTTTCCTTTGATGCTGGACATTTTTGTTCTTTGCCCCACCCACCTTTTGTGGCTGCCGGAAATTCAGCAAGCTCTATTTGCTGTATTTCTATTTATGGCGGTTGCAGCCTCAAAAAATTTCTGTATTATACCGTATGTCTCATTGTTCAATTTCTTAGCATGTTTACTCTTTAGACTTTGTCCAAATAGTTATATTAGGCTGTAAATACATAGCAAATGTGTGGTTCAATACATTACATTTATTTCAATACAAAGTCACGAAAGTGGTCAGCATCAAACACAACGTTTGTCTTTGTTTTAATTATGTACCCGCATACTTTGACTTTGTAACATTTGCACATTTGTCTTTTCACTCTGTCTTCCTTTCGACTCTATCAATGTCGTAAAGAGTAGGATGGTGAATGCACATTTAATTTTACAATCTCATCAAATACGCTAGTAATACAGAACCCTGTGTTTTCATGCACTTTCTTTCTGAAATTAACTTGCACTCCTCTTCTACATGCGTAAGAACACATCACATAAATATATATAGATATATTTAATTGATGCCTTTGGTAGCCAAACGCTTCCAGTTATAACCATAGAGTCATTAAAATTTAATATTCCTCAACTCCGAACTACTAAGTGATAAGGGTTATATAGTGTTACTTAATATATGCTTATATAAAACATACCATCTGCAGGTGAAAAATAGTATTGTGATCAAGGCAAAAGGAGGATAGATGGTATTATGTTAATAGTGACGCCCTCCAGATAAACATCTGAACACATCGATATAAAATAGATACATGCATCAAATGAGAAAACAAAAAGACCAGTATGTCTTGTAATATTGGCAACAATACTAGAGCATGAAATTTCAAACACTACAAAATTACTAAATGATACCATGATGTAGGTTCTTACTTAATGTGCGACTGACATCAGTAATTAGCAATAACATTTTGATGGGAAAAATCATTGCAGAAAGAAACGTAAAGTGGGGCAAAATCCATTTTCCGTTTTTCTGATACTTGCCACTATTAACCTATTGAGCATGGTTCAGTAACATAAAACATGAATTAGAAGAGATTTGAAAAAATTCAAATTCAGCTACCTATTGGTTCTAAATACAATACAGAATGCTGTTGTAAAGGTACAACTCTCATTTTCAGTCCGTTATATGTATCACAGCGGCTGCAATAAATATATAATAAATACTGGCATCATCAGAATAAGAGTTTAATGCACAAAAGTCATTAGCAAATTAAAACCTAGTCTTCCGTCGAATCAAAGTCAATATAAGTTACTTTAATAACCCTAACGCAAATGTTTTCGATGAAAGTAATCGTATGCAAAAACAATATATGTGTTTGATTGCTTAAAAGCAACGTTAGCATCAAATGCTGATCATATTGCATAGTATAATATAATCTTCTTTACGGTACATAATCTTTATGTTGTAAAAGATTGATTTTCAATTAAAGAAGATAGCAGGTAATTGTTTTATCCCTTTATTTATTGAGATCGTCCATCCGCTAATACTGAGTTAATGTGCTTGAAATCTTCAATGTGTTAGAATTCCGGGATTCTTTTCATTAGATGCAGAATGTAGGAAGTGAAAACTCCACACAAAAAAAAAACTTTCACAAAATAACCATTTAGTAGGAGCATGACTCTTATGCTATTATAATTTTGTAAGGGGCCACATGATGTTAGTCATGAACAATATCTATGACTAATTTGGACTGCTCTCGCAACAGTTAATGGAAATGCTTTGCGTTGAATAGCTGTGCAAATAATTGTGCCTGGTGTTATTGATGTGTATGATAGGGTGAAGAAAACAATTAGTTCATAGTAATTTAAAGATGATCCTCGGAAGTACAATATGACACATATGCTAAAATTAAATTAAATTGTTTGAACGTACTTTTGTAGTTGATGCTGTAATTCTGAAACAGAAAGTTTATGTAAATGCATGAATGGATGAAATTGCATTTAGTTTTTCTTTTATTATGTAACATATTTAAACATTTCATCTACCTGAAGCTGGAAGATATCAGAATACAGAAACACGGTACATAAAGTTTGAATCGGGTTCTTAAACTGAAGTAGGAAACCCTTTATTATTTCTTTTAAGGCGTAATTGTTATCGAACTGATGCATATCTATATTATTAAACAGATATCAAAATGCACATAATTTTGTTTTGTTATTTGTACCTATAAAGGTGAAGTTTCTGGTTATTTTAAGTCTATGGTCTTTTGGTCAAAATTTCTCAGTGGCCAATGCATATAATCGTGTTCTTATTTCATTTAATCCTTCCATGTATTTTTATCTTTATTATTGTTTTATTGTTTATTATTGCGTGATATTAGTAAACTAATGGTTAGGTCTGGTTTGGGAACAATTTACACGAATATAAAAAGGGACAGTTGGTTGGTGTAAAAGACAAAATTAAAATGCCATAATCGAACTCATCTACATCATTAAACGTTTCTTTTATTTTTAAGGCATAAGCATAATGCAGTTGTGTGACTTACAGTACACCAACTCCTACAGGTTATATACTCTTGGGCAAGTAGCTTAAAGCATTTTGTCTAGGAACGCAACATTACAGCTGATTTGTTCTAATCCTATTACCTTATTGAAATCCGCGACATTCTGGTCTCATGCTAGACCAACTTATCAATGAACCAAGATGGTAATTGTTTCATGACTATTTCATTATGCTTAACAAGTTTATTAATTTCAAACTAAATTTCTTTTTAACTGCAAAAATAAAGTTTGATAAGCGAATTGAGTACGGAATATAAATGCAAAAGCTTTAAAAGTAATACAGTTGTGAAAAAATACATAAAATCTACCGAATACATTTTTATGTGCTTATAAAGTTCCTATGTAATAAAGTGTTTGACTGTGGCATTATCTCAGATTCTTTTGTTATAGGATTGATACAGGCAGTATATAAAAATAGATGTAATCAACACATTCTTTGAAGCTACCATACCGATCTATGACACTGCTGATTTGCTTTCGGAAAATTGGTTATCTCTATTTTAAATGCAACTCAATCACAGAGACAAAAATCAATCTGGATTTATTATCGACTAATCCACTCTAGATATTAGATGTTTCTCTGCATGTATTTGAAAACAATTTTAATGGCAAGAGAAAGTGAAATTATTGTATGTATTGTTCTATTTCGAACACTGTATTATGTGCAGGGATCTGGATATAAATCTGGTTCTGAATACTGTTTGTGGTAAACTGCTATATGCTAGTAGAATTATGTTATCATGTACTCTACAAATAGCTATGAATACAGTTATTTGTCGTTCCATTTTAAAATGTATATGGAACGTATTCAGCGGATTATACATCTTTATATCATTCGCATTTCTACCTTACACTATCCACTTGTACCAACACTACTTAGTCTTATGTTCTTATTGGTAGTTAGTAATGCAATGCTGTTCTAGTATGTTCTGCTATTAGATATCTACTAAAACACTTTTGTTTGAAGTAAGACAATGTACAATCGTATTGTTAAACTAACAACATAATGTCCATTTCTATGAAGGTGTTATATATATTAAGTCTTTTCATTCAAATGATGTATACAAATGGTAGAGATTGCGAATTTTATAAAATAATGGCAGTCAACATAAATAATAATTTAAACTCTATCTGATATCAGGAAATGTTCCTAATGAACCTATTGCTTTATGCATATCAAATACATTGATCAGACTACAACTCTTTCCACCTTTCTATTTTCTACCTCGATCTCTCATCTATGACACCACTATGAATAGCGGTGTACTTCATCTCATATGTCTATTCCTACACCTGAGTTTTCGATGAAGTTCTGTTCTGTTCGCTTCTGTAACGATAGCTATTAGAAAAGCCTCTTTAGCCTTAGAAACCTGGATCAGAACGGTCGCCTGCAGCTGAAAATTAGAACTGACGTCCCGGCGTTGTTTTTGCATTTCAGTTCGAGATTTCATCCATGCAGAAATAAGACTTATTTCGAATTATGAATAAATATGTGTATTCCCCTTTTGATGATTTCTCTCAGTACAACATATCGCAGGTACAACCGTCAAGAGAGAAAAGAAACATTCATTTTCTCCAGGTCTCTAAATAGCAGAAACATTCGTACAGCATTTTTTATAACATCTGTGTGGAAAACTAGTAAGATAAGATTGTCTATCTTCACATTCTGGTCTAACACCCAATTTATCAATTTGCTATAAACGTATTATAACATATATGTGCGCAGGAGTAACAAGACTGGTGAAAATGTCACTAATATGAAGAATATATTAAATGTCAGATTTAGAGGTTATTGTGTAAGCTAACTTTTGAATCCTGTACAAATGAAAATATCATATGAATTTTTCTGTTAAGCGTGTATGTTTAGCACACCAGCGTTTTTGGAAGAGTTGCATGTACTTAATTTGGAACATGCGTTACTTGCGACTCTCTCACCCACTAACCGCAAAAGAATGCTGAACTGTGCCCAAGAAAACAAAGATCTTGCAGTGGTAGGGATTGATAGTCTATGACATAAACAATGGCTTAATGCAAATGTAAAGCGAAATTACTAACTGCAATCCATATAGACATCGATCGTCAGAGAAAGAAAGCATGAATGATGTACGCATATCGGTTGTTTAATAGTTTTTTTCTAACCTTTATATCATAAATTACAAAGGGAAAATAAGTCCATCAGATATTTATTTTCATTCGGTGCTATTGACAATATTTATATCAGATTAAACTGCATATGGCTAAGAAAGTAAATTGGGGAAATCCTATTTTAATCTCACCCCTTTTCTAACATAATTTGTTTTGATATTTGCTAATCTTATTAATCCTTGTTCATTTTTAAAGACAAGTAGAAAAGTTGCTTTATATTTTAAATTTGTTATCATATACAAGGGTGACGAGTTAATTGTTTCTCTCTTTGCATATGTGTGCCTGTCTTTCTGTTTTTCTCTGACAAGAATATCATTACAAAATAAGCTGGCAAAACACCGTGATTTGGGCGTCGTTTTGTGGCTAAATCTGCATCAAAAATCATTATTCAGATCTGAGGCAGATTTTTGATTATTTGAGCACCCATACTATCCTCTAAAGAAAAAGAATAACTGCCCTATTACTTTTGAATGACATCCTGTGGTCATATACTTCTCAATGCAGATCTATGTTATTTGAAACAACCTTTCCATAAATACATTTGAAAAGTTCGACTCGTTATATAGTGGTGACACAAGCAATAATAAACAGACCCAAACATAGATAATGATGTCCATATATGGTTAATAATCTAACTCCTTCGTAATGTTAGAGAGAAATTTCAAGACAGCGCTGAAAGTAAATTGCATCGAAGAGGTGGATATTCATAAACTCAATTCGATCTGCAAGTAGCGTGAAAATTTGCAAATGTAAGATACATTTTTTAAAAGACATTCAAATACCCTAAACATTGTGGACAAAGACTTTGATGTTTATGTCTGAAATGATGATTAATAATTCACTTCTCGTAAAATCCCCTTTTCTACTTACCTTCCTGGGTAGTGTTAATCTATCCAGTTGTATGTGTTCCTCGGTTTTTTTCACTAACTCTGTACAGGAGGAGCGTTTAGTAGTAGTTGGAAGTGGGGTGGTTGTTTCCACTAGGAAATAAAAACATGCAAGAATATAAGAAATGCAGCAAGAATACAGTTTAAAAGCAGGCAATCAAATCATAACCTGCCCACAGAGTTTAAAAAGTAAAGTCATGCCGAACTTTGTACTACTTTATTTGCAATATTATGTTTCCAAGACACTATCAGCAAAAAGTAGCAATAAGCAGACAGCAGACGTATACAATAATGTTGCATGTACAGTCTTAATCTATGCTTATGTGAAAACTGCGCATCAATTAATTAAGCAATATCTACTTTCAGAATAACTGCTATATCAAGAAACAGACTGATTATGTTTGCCATGCTAATGAGCAACTTTGGAGCTTTATTGATTATCATTCAGTAGCTTGAATGTACACAACATGTTATACTTTGGACCGGCAACATTAAATAAACATTTCTTGTAATTATTACGAAACAATAAAAATAGATATCGTGCTCCTTCTGAAAGTTGTTTGTTTGGACTCCGACGGAGATAGCAAATGTAGAATGCTGTATCACATGATAGGAAAGGCTTAATATGTATCTTTTTTAGCTCTTGGTAAACAATTGCTTCTACATTAAGTGTACATTTTGTCCATGACTGTATATTGTAATGATCATCTATAATCAAGTTATCATAAGGCTTTATTTTTTGGATACTGATATAAACTTCTATTTTAAAACATTAAGAGCATCGATTGAGCAGGATCTATTTAAAAAAAGTGTTTACGATCATTAATAATACTATTAGGAGAAAAGCAGTCGGCAAGGAGGACAGTCGTTATTACTGCCAAATGAATACTTTTCTCAATTTTTAATGGCAATGCAAATATAATACTCCCTAACCTGATCCTTGAAAAGAAATACCAATCATGAGGTACATATCTTATATCTGAATAGCACGAAACTGTACTATTTAATGCCATTTTCCATTACCATTTGTGATGCCAATTCTTTTGTTAGCTATGTAGTTTTGTCCACCCCATTCTGTGTACGACACACATGTATGGATCACAGTATGATTGGTGATTAGGGAGGTAAGGCGCAGGTATGATCCGGTTTTCTCTGTTCCATCAGGCACGGTCCCGATATATTTTGGAAGAGGATTGCTGTCAGCATCACATGCTAACGTCAGTTGTACCAGACCTTCAGTGTAGTAGTGGAGATCAGGTGGACTTCTAATAGGGGTGATTCGAGGTGCATCTATTTATATGCAATATCAAACATAGAAACAGCATATATAATATCATATCAGGAATGAATATATATATATATATATATATATATATATATATATATATATATATATATATATATATATATATATATATATATATATATATATATATATATATATATATATAAAATCACACAAACGCACACAAGTTTTATACGTGTGCGTAAAAGGACACTCTTTGCAACGTATCCTTGACATATTAATTTCCTTTCAACAGAGACATTAATCTATTAATTTTGTCATTATATATATATATATATATATATGATCTTTTTTGTACATCATATGTTTCTAATTTATATAGGTTTCCGTATAAAAGGCAATTTATTGTACAAACAATTCAGTAAGAAGAGATGTGGAAATAATTCCCGCACTGAAATACATTAGTGGCAATTAACTCACTCTTATCTTTTTCTGATCAGTGTTAACGCTACTCTAATGTCTGCATCGGCTGCAAAATCTTCCAGTTTCCACCATCAAATAATCAAAATGCATATGAACAGAAATATTTGCAAAATCTTTTTTTTTATATTTTCATTATTTTCCACACTGTAAGTATGTATCGGACTTCTGTAGTTATCACTCAAACGATGTTAAAATAAACATTTCTTGCGAGTGGTAGATATTGAGATGAGTACACGTTATAGATCAGTGGATTTTAGTTCCAAACACACGTCAAAGAAATCTCATGGTTGATATTATTAACCGTTATCGCATAGTCGTCTTGAATTCAGTGACATGCATTAAAAGAATAACATCGATTGTTCACACGTGGGCCAGTCTTTGATTATTCAAAATTTACAAGCAGCCCATGTTTAGGTAAGGACTTGAAGGTCAACCAGCATGGATTAAAATATGAATGATAGGTTAAAATATAAATATGTGTTTCCTATTTATCAAAACTTGCTTTAAATGGTATATTCACGTTATCATGTCTGCGGGAGAAAATGCGAGCATTGGCATTGACTACAAAGAAATATCAGAATGTCAGATTATTGCTTGAAATATAATAATAGATGAAAGAAATTTCCGCAGCTATTATTTGAATAATGCAGCGCATACGACAGCGAAATTAAGGTGCTTGAATGTGTTCTGTGGTAAGGTCGTAGAGTACAGAACTTACAGAACATAATACATTTTTAACTGAAAAAGATCTTTATATCCCTCTCTCTCCGTTGTTTAACTTGCCAGCAGACAAGTAACTTGCAAACGTGAGTTCAACCGAGTCGTCTTTGAGATTGCCTTTGAGAGTCGGACACACTGATTTGTAAAGCCCTGAACTAGAAATCATAGGAAGTGTTTGGGTGAAAATCTTTGGTCGATGTGGTTATCCATTGAGGTAACGTAGAGACGATTATTACGATGACCACCATAATGGCCATATATGGTCTCGGATGGACGTCCGTTGCGTTTAGGAGCGACCAGGGACCATAAATAGACTCCCGGTGGAAAGTCCATGTGCATTTGCATTCTAAAAACTTAGCTATACTATGATTTGCGTGAATTCTGCCGTGGGGACCATATTAGATGTGAGATAGACAACGTTGGCATTTAGGTCCAACTGGATTCATTAGAAGGAGGTTCGTCAGTACCATATATTAATGTGAGCATCGGTGCATGAAGAGGACTCATATCGAGATTTTGAAGATGGTCACTATTGCAACCATATTAAATGTCTGAAGAGCATCATTGCCTGTTCGGACCAAATACAGTAAGGTATACATGTTTGTTTATCGTTTCAACACAATCCTACAAGTATTTTAGGAAGTCTGTCTTTAATGAACTTGTGATCGCGGACTGAAGATGGACAACAGACGACGTACAAGAGCTCAGCCCATAGGTTCTACATGTCTATGGCCAGTATAGTTAAACTTATACCAATGAAACCAAACCCAAGTACAATAAGCTTGTAACCTTTCTTTCATAAATGCACTGTCTAATCTAATGTTTGCTTATGTATAGAGATGTTGGCAACAGATGAAACGCTTAAATGGTGAAACGATTTGTTTCTTTACATTAATCAGAAAATCTCACACATTCTGGCATTTACCTAAAATTGTCATTAAGGCCATCTCCATATTAAATGGTGCTGATCTGTCATTTAAATATTTTGCACATTGAGCTCCTGCTGACCTTACATATTACCATATGAAACAGTTTGTACAAAGTGCCACACTGTACCTTATGCAAGTTGGCTCACATTGATGCAGTTATTCACCATAGTCATTAACAGACCTGACCCTACGTTTCAAATATTTTACTTTGTGATAATTACTATCGCAATTAATTCAAAAAAAATTAAGTGTCTTTCATTTCACAAGCCCTTTGCCCTGGTGTCATGTGCCTGTGAAGATTTGTGCAGAAATTGACTTAAACTGTAATTGGATTGGCTAATCCGGTAGGTAGAAAACATAACCCCATCACATACTGAAAATATAAATATATCACAAAAGTGTCATCTCATGGCAGAGATTATATTAATCCAGGATCAAATATGGACTAGTTTGGAGAGTACTGGTAGTGAAATCTGGAATTCTTTCCAAAGGGCGAAATTAAAACATCAAAATAAATACTATTTACAATTGGATGAAAGATACAAGACAAATGATTCATAAACAAGTCATTATTTCTTAATGTGACAAAGATTTTCCATTAAAATAACTGTATGAATGGTTACCTAATACTGAAGCAAACAGTTATTAACTAAATCACTTTGCTATGACTCAAAGATATATAATGTCAACTATTCACATATATATCCCAAACTTTGTTTAATTAGAAAAGGAATACATGTTCATAATTACTAAAATGGAGTATTGATGTCCACACTCGCTAGCTCTTCAATCATGCACACATATTGAATAATCTGAATACTTACTATTATTGAATGTGCTGAAACTCATTGCTAAGCATTCGTATGATCAAGATGATTTCCAGTAAGGAAAGAAAGAAATTTGTGGCTCCAGGCCAGTAATATTTTTACGGGTATAAACATAGGAGTGTATTATTCTGGCATTCAAGATTTACTAACATCGATAAGGATATTAAAATATAAAAAGGACTTTTGGAGCCACTAACATAAATTGGTACCACCAGGCCAACCTAATTTATATGGCAAATCCCTGCATATATCGTTCTGTATACAGCTTTGAACAAAGCAATTGTCAGAAAATATGAACTGACTAGTCTGCGTTGTATGCCATTTTTATCTTACAATATGCCCCATGCATGATAATAACTCCCTCTCACCACCAACATTCTTTTCCGCAAATGTATGGTCAATATTTCACAGGATACCTTAATTTAATAATACATTCACATCTACTTTATCACCAATTTTTCAGGCAGGTTAACCGTGGACTTTTCATTGGTGTGATACAATGCGATGAGCCATCGAATTTCGAATACACCAACGACTGCGTTGCAAAAGACAAAATCATGGATACAAATGAATAGCAGACAATTCGAGTAACGATGTCAGAACTCGACCAACATTAGATTGGCAGCAGCAGCGAGCAGTATTATATCGACTATACCCAATACCTATCTGGTGTATTGGTTAGATATCGACCGGTCCAGAATTTGCGCAACGATGGTTTCCTAATGCAAGGGGACGAATACTAAGACAACGTTTTCAGAACGATGCAAAACAATACAAACAGCTTTGGAAACCACATGTGTTCGTACAGGTGGACTTCGGTGCTAGGTTACAAGATCTATACAATGATCTTTTCAAACTTCGAAGCTGGAAAAGTTTGCAGAAGCTTTAGCGGACATCTAGCTGACTATTTGGATGTGGCAGCAAACACCTACGCAAATTGTTTCTGCATCTGTACGTACATACAGGCGGTTTTAACAGGAAAGAAGTGTTCTGAATGTATGTGGACATAGTATGTAGCTCCTCAACAATACCGCCCTTAAAGTAGAATCCGACAATGGAGCAATCTTGCAGAAAGCTCGATCGAACCTTTGTTCTAACTACGAAGTAAACTTATTATTGTTTGAGCTGAAGTTAATGCATAATATATGTTGAATTAGACATGGACTAGTTTATACTTTATTTGATCAGGATTAGTTAAATTTAAGCAGGGTCTTGAGAAAATATTATTATGGTGATCCTGTGGATTAAGGAATAAAGTTCCTAATTTGGAGCCTTTCAAACAAGGGCTGTAATTCTGAAAAATATAGCAGAAAACAGTAAAAGTCAAACTTTACTTAGATTCGCAATACAAAACCGCATCTTCAACCATCTCTAAATCCAAAGTTATCACATTTTGATGGACAGGGTTTGAGAAATAGTGTAAAGGCTTTATGTTGTTGGTAATGGCAGTCACATTTGAGTGCACATTAGTATCATTTCCACAAATTTGAAAGCCCTCTATGCCATCGTAATTTCGGTTTAACTCTCTTCAGGGATATTCTAGAAAACTTCATTAAAATAGTACTTACTTTGTATGTCAAATCAGCAGAATTGTGTACAAGTATGGTGGTCCTTTATAGTTCAGGGCTATTAGACAAACTAGGACATTGTATGTTGGCCAGTGTTAAGTAGAACGCATTTAAATATGTTTCTATTTTAGCGATGTCAGACATATTTGATGGTGGATTTAGATCATTTATATATATTTGAAAACCCTCCATGCCAGGATGTTATCTGTGACATTTGGACAAAACTGGTCTAGTGGTCTTGGAGCAGAAGTTCAAAAAAAATCAATTGATGATGGGCACATTAGACATCAAAAAGCATTTTGATAAAAGTTCTATGTTGGTATGACAATCTATCCAGGAGTAACAGCCATAATAGGATTTTTAACATAGATGCCATAGTGACCATATTGGCGGCACCAGTTTCTCTTAGGACAACACAACCTTAGGATGAATGTATAAGCAGTATAAGAGTAATATTGGTAACAAAAACTGCATTAACGGAATGTTGGAGGGAATATAAAAAATAAGCCATCCCTAGGATATTCAAATGTATAATCTGGAAAGTTAAAAACTGACATAGGTCTTCTTAATCAATCGTCTCTTGCCCAGTTCCATTTTCGTCTACGATGTCCATCTAAAATTACTGCTAAGGAACTTAGAGGCACATTTCTTAGTCAAAAAGGAGGCACAAGTTTGAAAAAGATCGTACGAAAAATGGTGAGGGAAAATATAAATTGGCCTTTATAATGATACGTCTATCATCCTATTTATATTCAAATCATGGAGTTCGTCACTTGTTAATGTGCATAACAAAATGAACAGACAAAAGTTCCAGGTCAAACAGCGGCCATACCATCTTAGTATTGTGATAAGAAATATTGGAAATTACCGATGAGCTATTTCTTTATGGTGTAAAGCCTCATATCAAAGTTGATTTCAATACAAAATCTATCGAGAGGAACTAAATGAAAAAGTATAATTCTAAGTCAAATGGCGGGCAATAACCAAATTAAGCTATAAAACAGTGAATATCAAATTGATCCAAGCCTTCTTAAACTAAAAATTGCAACCGAACTGGATTTTAATCCAGAAAGTCTTTCAATAAAAGTATTCAAACTAGAGGTCATAATTACATACTTAGTTTTCTAGAAAGCATTGAAAATTCAAACTGTTTTCCTAATGGAAAGCCTCATACCGAATATTATTTTAATCCATCAAAAGCTATTATGCTAAAACTAAATTTCTTATGGAATAGGGACTTGGTGAGACGTGAAGTGACAGATCGATATGAATGACGACATATACCTCCTCAGTATATATGACAGAGTTATAATACAAACTTAATGCAAATTAAAGCTTTAATCTGTTTAGTTATTCTTGTCCTGGAGCTTATTTTAATTTGTGCATAAGAGGGCGTATAAATAAAACTTCCATTGCTATTTATAATATTATTCAAGCAAGTCTTATTCAGCGGAGTTTTCGTATCAACATATACTTCTGTATAGGTATGAGAAATTGTTTGTACTGGCTATCTAGTGAACCAATGAGCAGCTAGGTGAAAACTGGACTTAATGGGGTTGTTTGGGTTATTGGAAGAATCTTTGTCAGATCTGTTTTAGACCTGACGAGAGAAACGTTAAACTCTGCACAAATCGCCGGTGCTGGAACCACTGACCATTTTAATCAAGAGCATCTGGCCTCAAAATTGCGTGCTTTAACGTGTATATTAGACTGAGACATTCTAAGTAATTGGCATCAATGTAAACAAACATCTTTGTTTCTTTCTATAATATTCCACACGTGAGTCTTCCATGAGCTATAACAACATCACAGGGTCTTAATGAAGGATACTAGCTCATGACGCATAATTGCATCTTCACGCCTTATAGCGTTAATTTGTGTTCCCAATGCAATAGCTAGTTCCATTTACAAACTAATTCTAACTTTCAGAAAAGTATATAAATTATACAAACAATTGATGTATATAATGTTACATACATACCAAACAACATATATTCAAGACCTTTTTCATTTTTTTCCAAAGAGGACATGTGAAGCAAATTATACATATCAGCTACCTGAAATAATATTGAAGGTTTTCAATCAGTATAACACATTAAGAGATGATTATAAAACCTGTCATGAAATCAACATTTCCATAATGATATCATTCTATACAAATTGGCTCTCCTTATCAACCCAAATGACAATGTAATTAAACTCTACCAATTAATAATAAGCTTACTTTTATCTTGATTATTTTCATCATTCACTTACAACTAACAGATAGACGTCCTAAGATAGTAAATATTGAACTTGACCTAGGTCTTCTTAGCCTAAAACCTCATGAAAATTTGATTTCACCCAAACAGAAACAGGATGGGCTTGATGTGATGTAATCTGACTTGGCCGATAGCACGAGTTACTTTATACACGCTCTCGATAGCTATGTCGGGGGCATAATGCAAGCTTAATTAAAATTAATGGGGTTTTTTTTCTTCTATTTAATTCTTAATAGCTGGAAACATACTTACGTATTAACTTAAGAGGGAAGTGGAAAAAAAAAGTTTTCTTATTATTTCCAATTGAATCCATGCAATTTTTGTCTGAGATGGATTTTGAAATCTACAGTTGATTAGATATTAAAGAGAAGGTGTTTGGATTGGCTATCAGTCCCACACATGTGCAAATGGGTGAAAACCGGACTTTCGGGAGGTGTGATTGGTTTAAAGGACCCATGATATTTGCTTCCTTGTCCCTTTTCAGACCAAATCCCAAAGTTGCATAATTTTGGCAATGGTGCATCTGTCCATATAATGCTTGGTCAGGTCTGCGATAGATGTAACAAGACGAATTTTAAATCTGAATGAAAACTCAGGTCTTGGAGCCACAGATTTGTTTATGAATAAATTCTGGTCTCAAATTATTTTATTAAAACCGTTTAAATTTAATATCTTAGTATGTCTGCACTACTTGGCACCAGTACAAAGATATATATCCTTTTATTCTCCAATACCACCAGTTTGAGTTTACCTTGAAATGTTATGACATCACAGGCACTGCAAGAAGGATACTACCTTACAATACAAAATTGCATCTTTCAGACGTATAAAGATAATGTTGTTCCCAATACCACAGCTAGCTCCATGTACACACTTTTACCATAGTATTTAATATGCACAAAATATTTAATAATATGTGCATATATACAAACATGCAATTAATACCTTTTTCACTCATTTCCAAACAGGTCATGTGAATACAAAAGGTGCATCTTAGTTACCTGGTTACATGTAATATGATTATAGAGGCTGATTATTTGCAATCTATTGAAATGGATGTTTTCACAACTGCCTTGTGAAATTCAAAAGTTGTATCCTTTTGAACTGAAATCACAATTAGCAAGAAACTTAATTTGATCTTTAATTAATCTTTAATTCACGCATTTACTTACAATTAACAGAAATACATACTATTTGTTGGTACCTGTCTCCATCTTCTGATAATATTGTCTGCTGAACAGTGCACCTTATCACCATTTCGTTGTCATCCTTGGCCAACTACATGGTCAGCTTTTCTGTTCTATCGTAAGTGCAAGGTCCTGGAACATTGTTGAGATATACTGGATTCACTCCATTTGTAATGACTGTACCTTCGGACTGACCCCTGAGATACTTGTTCCAAGAAAACTGTCCTTAAGGCTTACGACCAACATTTTCAATGTAAGTAAAGATAACACTTTGATTCTCAGCCAGGTTGTTGAACGAGAAATATGACAATAACTGATCATCAAATTTTGGTGTTACTGTACTAATTAAATCTGATATCAGTTAGTTCCGAAAATTACAAACTAGATGAGTATATTCATGAGTGTTCAATTTGCTAAGACTGCATAATCAAGAGCCTTTCTTACTAGTAAAGGAAAATTCATTGACTCAAGACCAGAAACTTTCTTGTTGGTTTATGTGTGTTTTAAAATTGTAAGTGCCTTTAAACACCTGACCAATACTTGGCTGGCTAATTGATGGACATGATTTAATCATCACACCTACAGCTTAGGTAAATATGATGGTATACCATATAAAAACTAGTGCAACTGCAGTTACCCACCATCCCATGTCACAGGATGTTGACTCAACACCAAACATTGATCATTTCTAGTTTTCAATAGGCATTAGGGACATGTCCAGAATAAATGGACAAGAGCCTTGCTATCGTTTGCAAGCGTGTGTCCCGATGTTATGCATGGCTAGCATATCATCAAGACACTTTGTTTAATATGTTGAGAACTGGCAGTAATCTTCTCGTAGTAACAATTACCTTATGCTACCATGGAACTGAGCTAACTAACTGTATGAATATTCTACAGAATTCGATATCATAAAATAAGTGTTGATTCTATGTCAAACAAACATAAAGCTGGTATTTATCTCATTTGCAGCCAACAATAGAGATAAATCATTCATATCTATTTAACTGATTATCAAAAACGGTTCTGAATATAATTGTCGAACCATGTCAGATATATCCTTCAGAAACTGGCCTTTCAAATAAGCCGCCGTGTCAGTCATATTGGGTGAAACCATTAGAAGACTTTGGTGAAAACTCTATGTTGATAATACCATCTATTAGAGAATTGATGACAAGATACTTCAATATGTAATTGCGGCAGCCTTATCAAAGATCATATTGGCAACATTTTCCTTTTATACCAACCAGATATAATAAATAACCTTCTGATGAAAAACCCATTATGTTGCAAATTTTTATTTATGAGGATTAGGAATATCGCTGTTTTCAAGGTGGCTGCAATGGTGACCAAAACTGATGTTAGATTGGAACCATTTTCATTTAATACGATCATAATCAGTTTTGAATTAAAAAAGTTAGGAAGTGTAACTATACGAATTTCATTATACCTACACTGTATGTCTGATCTGCACAATGTACGTTTATGATAAACAACAACTTGGTATGAATTTTTTTTTAAACTTTCATAGCAGCCCTGCAAGTAGTTTAGGAAAAGCAGAGATAATAGACTTGTGATAACGGATGACCAGATGATATACAACAGGTCATCTTTTAAATTCTCCTGGAATATCACAAGTAGAGATAAGAACTGCAATTTCCAATCCAAATCTGAAAGGATATTCCAAAATGTCATTGTGTTTGCAATGACATGTGTCTGTCTGATTTAATTGTTGTCACAATGCCCAGTTGTTGATTAAGAAAGCGGTCATTGGTACACGCAGTGTATATACTTAGAAAGCATAGCTATACACAATTTAAATCATTCAGTGATCATTGAACAAAACAAATACGTTCTCATTTTTTTTCACCATGTCTGCTCGTACCATTTTTATCATACGTCTTCTGTCCCAAACTTGGTTACTTTTAAAGCGATCCGTGTGAGATTGTGTTTGTCCTAATCCATGAGACAAGAAGTAATATGATAGCAGAAATATAATATCATACAGTTATCATAGCTTAGTAAATCGGATTGGTTTCAGAATGTTTTGTATCGGATTCTAATCAATAATACTACGAACTGGAGACGTAGCTGACATACAACAGAGTATAACAGTTATCTCACCACAGTTGTGTCTGTGTTGTGTACTTGCTGAGTAAGTATATTTTGATCAGTAACGTTGGCCAACTGTATAACCTGAGAAATTATTTCAATTCAGGCGACAAGTAGCCCTTAATTTAAGGGTCAATTTTTTCATATGATATCAAGACCTGATATTTTCCGTTTACTCGTTCGATTTTGAGTTCTAACAAAACACGAACAAACCCGTCACACTTTGACTTAGGATCAATGACGATTGCGTAATAGTAATTCGTTTTGCAGTAACAAGAAGAGAGTTGTAGCGTATCATCAGTATGCAAAACAGCATCATTTTAAGGTGTATTAGACAGTCGCGATGTAACACAAAATAAAAGCCCAACACAACCTACAAAAACTGAAAATTCCAAGCACTCGTCTCAGGTATGAGTGTGTTGCAACAGCAGCTAATCCTGGTCTTAGCTTTATTCAACACTTTACACCTTACCACACACTACTTACCCTCTAGTAAGCATTAATAAGAATCCAGTGCAAACCCGATATTAACGTTCGTAAAAATTATGAAACATGTATGAGCATAGTGAAAATAGTTTTAAAACTCCGATATATTGCCTCTAAAACGTAAATATAAATAGAGACACGATTTGTAACTAGAGAAGTTTTAGTGTTGAGTTTGAATTGCACCTGAAACAATAAATGAAAATGAATTTTACTTTAGGTCGAGCAACAGTAAACATCTAATCTAACAATGTCATCTTCAATTTCTAATCCATGCAATTCACTTGACCTCTAAATACCTTTTACGTGCATTCTATTTAACACTAATTCAGCATCACCTTGGCGGACACACATACCATGGACGAAAGTATCAAATGGTACAGAATTTGATGTACGAAATGCAAGTTAATCTCAAAGGTTTCTGTAATGTGTCGAATTTTGAAGCAGTACTTAATCTTAAAGTTGAATAAATTGTGCACTAGAATTGTATCATACTCAAGCCAGAAAAATATTTGAGAAAGGCCACTGTGACATTTCCCCAGTCTCGTCTGATAAACATAAAAAGCCCACATTTAAGGTTCAGTGGAATTTACCTGAAAATTGTAACGGTATCTTGGTAGAGAGTGCATTAGAGTAACCAGCCATAACCGCGGTAAAGGAAACTCATGTCACAAAACTGATCTTCAAAGGAAAGTTGATTGAATAGTATTTCTCAGATTCTAGGACGTCAAAATGTGTTGAAAGACATGATTATCTTGGGAAAAATTTAGGAACAGTTGCTTTCAATTGGTCAGTTACTTTAAGGCATACACTTTGGAAGTAACGGGAATATAAAGGTACTATCTTTGGTCTGAATTCTTTAGTCCGATTTTGCCTTGTGAGAAGACAGGTTCGACTCGGGGGAAAACTTAAAGAATAGTGTTTCCCTCGTAAAAGAAAAAGTAAAGACACCAAATAGCTGTATTGAAAGGAATGACAGGCTATAGTGTTAAGACGCACGATTATATGGAAAAGAAACAGAATTAAGGGAACAGCTTTATATCCCTCCTCGAGGAAACCGATAAGAACAGTCCAAAGAGGTAAGTCCGCAAAAAAAGAGATCGGATTAGAAGGGTCAGCGGAAGGACAAGTATACACGTGGACGTGGGACGCACAAAGACAAGCGAGGAAACGACGCTAGGTGACGCAAATCAGGCGTGGACATTGTGCTCATTTCACCACTCGTTATTATAATGAACAAATCCGTAATTGAACACTGCTATTAAATCCCAGTAATATAAATCTGTTGAATTGAAATTGCCAATTTTAGTTTCTATATCAATTAATTAAAATTTATTATATTTTCTTGTTTAAGGGGGCTCGTATTGTTTTCATTTCTTCTCAATAGTCTTGCTCATTTCTCTGTTAATGTTCTATCTATCCACTCACACTGGGCAATAACATCGAAGGAGGTCATCCTGTAGATAAAGATCGCTAAATCAATTAACAACCCCTCTATACCAAGAGAGGCACACACAACACCTCTTTACATCTTCCAAAAAATTGTCATAGTTATTATACGTTTATCATCTTAAAATATTGCAACACCAGGGACAATATATTTCCGTATCAGTGGGGATATTATTATGTCGATACTGTATAGGGAATTAACTCTATATGCTTCGATAATATGTAAGACATGAATGAGATCTTTGTCCTAAAGGACCAATCTTGCTAAATACATTGATCATTAACATCAGTATATGTAAACTAAAGTCATTATTTGCCAGGAGATGTAACAGGACGTCACGTTTGTTTGTTCGCTAAAGATTATGAAATATATTAGCGGACTGTCAAAGTGTAAAATCTTCAGTTTGAAAGGTTTAGACAGACATATTATGGCGCATCGTTATTGTTCAGTTGTAGTGAATTCATATTGGGGCTCTAAGAATTACTCAGATAACCATTGATATTTCGACAAGTAGTGGTAATATAGTACAGGTAGCAATGTCATGCATTTTCTGACCATTAAACCCAAGTGCATAATCCAAATTTGAGTAATATAAACTATTATGTCGTTAGTTTCATCCCTGGGACTAGTTTTCTTTCCCAAAGTCATGTGAACTTGATCCGATTCCGACATCACTGCTGCCTGAGTGCATAGATCCAATATTGCCTTCACTAGTTGATGTTATTAGTACCTTTCTCTCATCCGGGGAATTCCCATCATTTTTTAAAACTGCCATTGTAAAACCTCTGCTGAAGAAACCAACACTCGACCATAACGATTTAAAGAACTACCACCCAGTTTCTAATATCCCATTCATGTCAAAAATCTTAGAAAAAGTTATTCTATCCCAACATGTATCGCATCTGAATTCAAACAGTCTTTTTAGCAATGTACAGTCTGCATATCGCCCTTGCCACAGTACTGAAACTACTCTTCTGAAAGTAGTCAATGACCTTCTCTCTGCTTTGGATAACGGAACAATTACAGACCTCACTCTCCTTGACTTGTCTGCAGCATTTGACACAATAGACCATGATATATTACTTCACCGTCTCCGTCATATATTTGGCATTCAAGATACAGCCTTACTATGGTTCAAGTCCTACTTGGTCAACAGGATACAAATTGTGTCCGCAAATGGAAAACACTCCAGCCCAGTTGATTTATATTGTGGTGTTCCACAGGGGTCTGTTCTTGGACCTGTTCTCTTCATGCTATACGCTCAACCACTCTCAAGTGTCATAGATCATCATCCAGTGTCTCACCAATTGTATGCTGATGATACCCAAATATACAAATCTAGCCACCCAACTGAAGTTGAAGCTACCATCCAAGTTGTAGAGAGATGCATTTCCGATGTGAAATCATGGATCACATGTAACAAGCTGCAGAAGAATGATGATAAAGCTGAAGCCATTCTGATTACAACAAAACGACTTTCTCATTCACATCCTTTACCTCAAACAATAAATGTCAGCAACATCAACATTAAATTCACACAGTGAGTACGAAACCTAGGTGTTACTCTAGACAGTACTTTCTCATTGCACCAACATACCATGAACATATGCAAGGCTGCATATCTTGAGTTGCGACGCATCAGCTCCATTCGCAAATATCTTTCAGTTGATGCCACTAAAACACTTGTGTGTTCCTTAGTACTTTCAAGACTGGACTATTGTAATTCAATTCTGTCTGGTTCGTCTCAATATCTACTCCAGAAACTTCAAAAAGTTCACAACACAGCCTCTTGTATCATCCATAGAGTACCACGATCAGAGCACGCCTCCCCCCCTGCTCTGTACCCTACACTGGCTATCCATACGATCCAGAATTAAACACAAAATGTGTTCTCTCTGCTACGTTTCACTGACGGGCTCCAGTCCATCATACCTATATGACCTCACCCATGTGTACACACCTGCAAGATACTTACGCTCATCTTCTGACACTCGTGTTCTCATTATTCCCACTATGAAAATAAAATCATATGGACAACGTTCTTTTGTATACCAGGACCCAGCAACGTGGAACGAATTGCCCACTGAACTTAGACACAACAACTCAGTGATCTTATTCAAGAGCGCTCTTAAAACTCACCTATTTCAAATGCAAGAACAGGCCTAGAGACCTAATAATCTTTCCTTACCTTAAATATTTACAGCATGTTTTCTGTTTTTTAATTTCGTGGTGTTTGTTTTTATTTTTGTAATCATATCATTATATAATTTTTTTAAGTGTTGTCAAATGTTGTAAAGCGCTTAGAGCTTCCAAAGAGTAGGGGCTACACAAAGTCCTCATTATTATCATTATTATTATTATTATTTCACGTTTGTGTAATCACCCTAGATCTCAATATATCATCTAATACATTAATTATTTAAATCTATCCTTGTAGTTGAAATAGGTGAAATTTAATAACACACTTGAATGAGATCAGAACGTCCCTGTGTCTAAAATCTATTGGCAATTTATTCCAAGTATCTTGGCCTTGGTAATCAAACGAATATTGTCTGCATGGCTTCGTTTTGACAGTGGGAACAATGCACATGCGAGTGTGGGAAGAGATATGTTTCAAGATGTAGAATACACATGGGGGTGGTTAGATAGATATATTGAACTGGAGGCATTCAACCAAATGTAGCATAGTGAATAGATGTTGTGTTTGAGTCTGGATCGCATTGATTGGCAATGAAGGTTACAAAGCATTTTTTCGGGTTGTGTGTGTGTTCACTTCTTTGTTCTCTAAGGATGAACCGAGCAGCCTTGTTTTGAACTCTTGCAAGTGTATATAGTTGATACGGAGACGAACAAGATTTTATACTCATACTGTATTCGTGTTCGCTTTGGTCTATTAAATGCTTTTAATATTAGGTAATATTAACTGTACTCCGCGAGTGAAGGATTTGAATCAAAATTAGTTTTCTCCACATTTAAAACACGCGATAGACGTGTTTTCGATTGGATCCATTACTCTTTCTGAGGTAGACACAAATCTATCGCAACATAAGGGAAGTGTACGCAATAAATCTGTTAATCAGCTCAGTCAATCAGTCAGTATATCACACAAATTAAACGCAATATATGAGGATGCAGAATCAGAGCAATCATTCAGGAGTGGTGAATAACAAAATTTACGAAGTCTGTTATTAGAAACTTAGAGTGAAAACAAAATTTACAAAGTCTGTTATTAGAAGCTTAGGGTGAAATGATAAATGGGTTCCTGAGGGAACGTACGTAGAGAGGTATGAATGTTCCGACATAATAATATTTCCATGACAAAAATCATATGATTTTGTGTATATCGTCATACGACTTACAGGAAACAGCCTCCGTATCATCTTGTCTACCTGACCGTAAGGTTTCCGGTCAATTTCCTCTAAACCCCCATTACGTATTTTTCCTTATATCTGGGTGCTTTTGGTGTGCACTTTTATCAAATAGATTTCATTTTACTTAAAAGGGTGAATCACAAAATCATCATAGCATTATTTCAAATTACGAATTTTGCGAGGAAATGCAGTTTAAAGTTCAAATGTGAACAAGGAAAATTGCTGTCTTGCG
>JAECUM010025602.1:0-65993 GCA_016617855.1 Megalonaias nervosa
TATATATATATATATAAAAAGCATGTACAAGTTCTAACACAATTCACTAATAAGTTATGCATTACGATGCAACATAGTAAATTGCACAATCCATCAATCAACATACGTTAATCTTGCATGTTAATAATTAGCTAAAAGCTGCATTACGGTATGTTGATAATTCAGCTATACATTGAAGATTCCATTTATAATAAATAAAATGTACATAATAACGTATCAATCTTGCAACACCTAGTTATGAAAGTGAGACAAATTCTGGCGAAGATAAGTTACCTCAAGAAGCCTTCGTTCACAATCCAAACTTAGAATTTCCCTTAAAATTCTCCCCGCCGTCTAATGCCTTCGACTTCTCACGATTACTTTCGGCGACGATCACACATGTACTAATCTGAAAAATGGACTTAGTCTGAACAAATTGATTATTGAGACTCCGCCTCTGATTTGAATCTCTCGATTCCGATTGGATACGGTCCGGTCTCTTGAAAACTGCATTGGGGTAATTTGTCACTTACCTGTCTCGCTCGGATTCCCAGTCGTGACATCACTGACTGAGTGCAAAACAAACAAGGGCGCCTCTACTTGGACGTAGAATTTCCTTTGAATTCAACCTTGAACGGATCGTTGCATAACTGTTACACAACAGACAGGCAGTTTCTTTGTCTAGAATCGGGTCAATAGTCGAAATTTTGCATAATACGTATTGACATTATCCAAGTGTTCTTAGATACGAACGAACTATAAGAAAATATGTGAATACATGAACCATGAATCATCAGCAAAGTTTCCCCACAACGTGACAAGCAATATGACTGAATCTTATTCTTCAAAGTTTGATTGATAGGCAGAAGCTTTAAACTGTTGGATGCTTAATTCATATATAACTTGTTGGTAAATTCCAGCCATAAAATTTTACCATTGATCAGATTGGACAGATTTGGGAAGGTCAAAAGAGAACGTTATCAAAGCTTTTACTATGGCTTTAGTTTTAATATTCCTCAAAGGAATTGAGTCTGGAAATCTTGTACAGGTACACATTATGGACAACAGGTATTGGTTGCCTGACTTGGTCTTAGGTACGGGGCCGGCACAGTCTACCATTATTCTGCTAAAAGTTTCCTCTAATGCAGGAATATGTTGCAGATGAGCCTCAGATTTTTTCTGATTAGGTTTAGTAGTGTCATCATAGTGGTTGGGCAATTTTATTATTTTTCTAGGTCATTGTCTCTATTTTCCATAACCTGTAATTATTTAACAACCAAGCCACATACTGTGTATAACCCGTGAATTATTAGCATTAATAATCCATGAAAGTGAAATAAGCAAAGCAGGCAGCGAGAATCATACAGTGACGAAGAACAGTAACCGGCAAGACCGCCATTGTCACTCTACTACCACTCACGTTCATAATCCACATCAAATTGCTAGATTTGCAATCAACGAATAGTCCAGTCGTTGTTGATAGGATTCATTAATAATTTTACTATTCGCAGCTGGCATTGTTTCCGTTGATGTTAGCGTAACTGCTTTTGCTGGTGATAGAGTCACTAATGACTTGATTCTAATAACCAACCAAAATCCTGGCAAAGCACCTGTAAATTGTGTTGATCCTGCGTGTTACCGACATCACCTTGCGTACCAAGCATCAAAAGATATCAATGCAAGGACTTGAATGCGATTGCGGGACCAGGTGCAGGTGAATGAATCGCAAGATGGATCATTAAATTAGGTATGAAAGCCAAGATTGTTTTGGGTGGTGACCATTAAAAGTAAATTATATTAATACAAACAAATATTGAATGCATAAAGCTGGACATTATAAAAAAATATACTACAGCTCTAGTGGGTATTGAAGAGGTGAAGCCGCCATGGAAAAGATAGCTTAGGCAGAAAAAAGTCACTCATGGGATCAATCGAGCATAGTTGGCCAAACAAGCCCTGTGGCAAATTTACTTACCAGTATCAATAAAAATCGATTGTTTTGAAGTTCAAATACCTAGTAAGGTCCATCAAGCTGGTCTCCTATTTTTCCACATGATCGTGTACGTGATCGACATGGTCGTGAAGGGCAACGTCGTTTGCGCATCTGCAAGTACGTGCTGACCATAGTTGATGTTTCCAGCAGATCCAAAGAAGCTGAACCGTTGACTGATGCACTCGAACGCACTTATGCACGCGGACCACTAACATGGCCACGAATATTTTAAGTGGACACTGGTAAAGAATTTCTCGGATCTGTTACTGCGCTGTTGTTCAAACACCAGGTGAGAGATTGTGTTTTACATGTTTGTACACTAAACGTGACCAAGCTATTGCAGAACGATTTTAATCGCACACTTACAGAAAGATTATTCGGACATCAATATATACAAGAATCATTAACGAGATCTCGTAGTTAAGAGGAATCTCGGACCCAAAGTGTTAGTACTCGGGCGTTACCCACATAAACGCGATTGCACGTCTTCCATTAGTCACGGCAGCATTGAATAATGAAATTACACGCACGGTTGGATTAAAACCAGCTAATGCAATTCGACAAAAGATTGTTACATTTACTCAGAAAATGATTTCTCAGCCGGCATCGTTGCAACCACTCAGAAACAACATTTTTCGGTACTTGTATGCACCTGGTGAGTTTGAAGGTGGACAACGTCGTGTTACTGACCCGGGAATTGTTTACGATTTCGGAACGAATTGATACTCCAAAACAAATAACACGTTACCATTTGGGGACTATGCAGCAAAGCCGAGCGTCTTGGCTTCATACAAGCTTTGATGATCCATCTTGCGATTGTGAATGCCTTTCTCGTATACCACAGATGCACACCCACCAAGTGCAAGTGTTATAACAGGACACATGGCAAATAAGTGCCCAACACGGTCTTGCCGCACCAAAACATGTGTTCGTGGCCTTTCAAATTACAGCATGAGATAATAAGCAAACCCGTATCAAGATTTTATTTAACGACTTAGGAGCGACTGAAGTTTCTTTACGGTTAAATGGTTATCAGGAACCTTCGAAAGAAATACTGCTTGACTATACAGACAGTATGATACTGCAGATGCATATCACAATTTGTGGTCGTATATAGACCAACATCAAAACATCGACACCAGTCTGCAGATTTAGCACGACTTTTGTACACTGTGGAATATTTGCATATTCTTTGCAGTGATTCCAGCATTATTATCAGCACCGGTTACAGCGATTGCAAAGGCGACCGCGTTAGGGGCTGTCTGAACTGCATCTGGAATGGCGCTGAATAAAGCGGTGGGAGGTCGCATAAGAATAAAGAAGGAAAAGGCCTTCCATTACCAGGAACAAGTCGTCGAATATCATTGCAAAGATGTCTTCGATTACCCGGTACAACACGCAGAAGGTCACACCGTTTTTGAAAGCTAAACTTCTGCATATCTAATTACCAAACTAGATTTGCTTGCATTGGTAAAATCAAACATGCGAGATGAATTTGTATCGATGGTGCCACGCACACGTGCAACTGGTTTGTCAACCTGGATTTGACAACAGAATTTGACACTCATTAAGTTGCATATGTGGTGACACTTGAATATCGTTGTTATTTTGATTCGTAAGAATTTGTCCGACCAGTTGAAGTTGTTGATTATTTGAAAAAGAATGGTGGATAACAACCATTATTTTATTCATCTATACCAGTACAAACAAAGTTGCATGGTTCCATATGCGGTCATGGTTTTGTTGAGCACTGCGCGCACTTGAGTGTTCACCAACCCCGCAAACACTCATTGATTTCACATTAAAGTACGCTTAATATTATACAAAATTTCAGTTAACATTTATGGACAATATTCAACCCGGCAACACTGTGCTGATGTGGATCTAATCAAGTTGCCACCAAAGCGGATTTGACTGAGTTTTCTAGTCGTTTGTTATTGACCGTTGATGCAGGTGAGGTTTTGATTTTTGAAGATCAAACTGGTAAACTTAAAAAGTCTAAAGTTGACATCCAAGATATTACAATGAAGCTGGAAGGCGCCGTCGCAAAGAACCTGGCTTAGATTACAGAAATGGCGGAATCATACTCTGATGTGTCGGTTGCTTATTTCAAAGCTAAGGTTAATGATACTAATGCTACAACAAAACAATACGTGGATCAACAAATCGCTAACGTGCCTGCACCACCAGCTGCAGTAAGTTCATTTACAGCATACTTAAAACTGTTGACCAGGAAAGAAGGTAAATAACTGAATTTAAATAACAAATAGTCGAAATAGTTTTGATAACATAAATGGTTTTGATAAACCTAAATCTCACATCTTAACTGCGCGCGAGTCTGGATTGTATTTATGTAATATATCTGGTTATTATAGCGAATGGAGTCAATTGAAAGAAATTAAAAATAAGAAGCCTGTCGCACGAGTAATAATAAGTAACGAACCCGATATAGGTCTTCCACAATCGTTCATATATATAACATCAATATCATTGATAGCTGAAGGTGAACCTTCTATGATGGTATGACAGTTGCGCCAGTAAGAAAAGGGTAATTGGTTAGAGACTGCACCTGATCAATGTCAGTATGTCGAGCAATTGTATTACGCGACTGTGTTATTAATAGAAGAACTATGATGGACTCTGAATGTTACCGACGTGAAAAGAATAATCGAAGCGGAGCAACATCTGCGAGATGAAATGACTAAGAGAATCGCGTTGATCGTAAAATATAAACGCTCGTAATTTGGTTGAGGTTGCCATATGTGGACTTGCTGTAGCAAAAGCTGTTGGTCTTGGTGTGACAGGGCCCACAGCGACAACAACCATAATAGGTGCACCAACTGGAATTATTGTTGGGTCTTTATCGATAGTAACAGGTGTCTCTGGTGGTGCTAGCAGTTTTATTTCGATACGATCACATTCCCGAATACGTGTCTATTCAGAATTGCTTGCAGCGGCACAAAGTAGTCTGAACACGATTAGTAAACTATATTCTGCGACTATCGAGGATAAAATGATTTGTATGGCCGAGTTCGAGATGTGTTGGCGGAAATGGAAAATCACCTACAACTCCAAACACAGATAAGGAACGGAGTTCCGAATTTACAGACAATAAAAGTCGAGAAAAATAATATTTACATCTGTGGATTATGAATGTTAATGATCCATGAGTTGCACATAATATGTGGCTTGCCCTGCATGCGTAAGCTAAAGTTATCATGAAACATGACCTGCATGATAGTGACTTTAGTGAAGTGTAGGCTATATGTTCGAATGGATTCGAATCGAGCCATGTTAAAACCCAGGATTGGTTCCATTTGAAGACAAAATGAGGTATATCGGTCGACTGAGACCAATATTGTCTAAAAGATCGGACAGGTCTATATCATGTCAAAAATCATGTCTGCCATGATGCCAGAATGTGTCTAATATCATGGAGTGGAAGCCTTTGATAGAGATTATGGCTCAACTGTTTCTCCTGAAAGAGCCAGAGAAAAGGTCCGCCAGTTGAGGGATTGAGGCACGCATAGGGTCTATGTTGGTATTCTACCAGTATGTGTGGAATGTCTTCTTGCTTTCTAGATTCTCTCCACAATCGAAGGTTTGAATTGTTGGTCTCGCAAGGTTGTCCTGATAAGAGCCGAGCGTAAAGAAGAAGAGGACGGTCCGGGCAGAGAAGGACCACCCGTGACTGAATGCTGCAGAAGATTCGAGTTGACCGGAATCTTTCTGGGCATATCTATCGCTAGAACGAGTAGATCGGTGACACAGGACTTGTCCCATCTGTAAGGGGCTATCAGAATCATCTTGCCATTCTGACCCCGTAACTTCTGGATTATATTAGGACTCAGAATCGTTGATGGGGAGGCAAATGCCCACAATCCCAACCGAAATGATTGATAGTGCATCCACGGTATAAGCTTTTGGGTCTGGACTCTCCGGAGGTGCACAAATCTGAATGAATACCAATTGATGGAGAGATCATTCCCTGTGGAGGAATTTACCACTTCTGTATTGAGTCTCGGCCAAGACATTGAGTCTACCGGGAACGTGTCTGATTTGTATGTTGATATGGAGATTGTTGCACCAACGTAGAAACTGCTAAATCAGAATAAACAGGACGAGTGATTTGGTGTCTCCGTGTTTCAGGCGATTGGTCACCACCACAGAGTTGTTCGATCTGATGAGGACCGTTTTCGCTTCAGAGTCGATCTTTTCGTAAGTGAAAGGCGTTGATGACAGCCTAGGATGTTGATGTGTAGAGGCCGTTCCCCTTGTTCCCACATGTCGGTGACGGTAGAGAAGATCGGCAACAGGTGTGCTCCACAAACGTCGCACTGGCATCGATACATACCGTTATTTCAGCTTTGGGCTTCTTCGTCAGAATTGATATAGTCAGGCGACCTGGGTTTACCCACTGGCGCAGGAATGATCCAATGTCGAGCATGATCATATCATGACTGTTTGGGGACTTGAAAAGGGGCGTCATTGTGCTGGCAACGTCCGCATAAGAAAGAAGGTCATGCAGGATCAAACCCGATGCTGCATTGCATAAACCGAGAAGTTGCAATAACTTTCTCGCTAAAGTCTTGTAGAAATGGACTCGACGAGTTCGACGATTCTGGTAACACCACCATAAGGAATCCGCACCAGATTCCGGCTCGGTTAAGAGCTCCATACCCAGATAGACAAAGTTCTGGAATGGACGGAGGTCTGACATTCCCAGCTCACTAAAAAGCCTAGACGATCTACAAGAGCAAGAAGATCTTTCCTGGAGAAGGATAGAAATTACCATGTGTTTCTAAAGGATGTCCATGTACGCTGACTTCGTAGTAGATAACGTCGACCGGAACAGGGAACCAACGCAATCGATAATCTGAGTAAAAGTCCAGGGGCTGAAGTTAAGGCCAAAGGGGAGAATGGTGAACTGATAAATTGTACCACGGTAAGCAATAAAAAGGCCGGAGAAAATAAAATGTTACAGGGTCGTTCGCAAAGGGAGGGTATGATAAGATTGGAGATACGTGGATTGCACACACATGCGAAACGTCGTATCAAAAGTAGATTGATCAAACCCGCCAATGTATTGGCCATGGTATGATGAGCAGTCCTGGTCATTCAGCTATTACATTCTTGCCATATGCCGAGAGATCAGTTCTGAAAACGTCTGCCGCCTTACGTCCGTCTTTTCCTCCTCATCGAGATTTGCCAATTATATCGAGCAGCGGTAGGGGTGAGGGTGGGCATTCTGAAGTAGCCAACACCCTAAAAAAAAGTCCACGACGGCGGCTTGAAGACTATAATTCAGTCCGTTCCATGGTCTGATCTGATTAAGATGTAAAGGATGGTGGATTTCAAGGAGTTCTATCGCTGAAGGAGTGCCGTCACACTCACCCAACTGGATCTACTTTCAGAGGCCTGGCTGGACAGAGAGATTTCTCACTGAAATTTCCATCATAGAAAGGGCATGTCGCCGACGGTAAGGCTGGACGGACGGATAGATCTGTCACTAAGATCCCCATAAATCAAAGTTGGGTGGACCGATTCGACGAAAAGGTCTCCATGTTGGAACGGCTGGACGGCCGGCGACGTTGCGGTTTTAATGTGCATTAGATCCAATGGATCCGGTCTTAATGGCGTGTGGTCAGCCCGGATGTTGGCGGTATATAAGACGGTCCGGCAATCACCGGTACCGAACGCACCAAAGGTCTGGCTGAGCGACATATTTTTCATTGAAATCTTTGGTATAGTATTGATAAAGATGCCGACGGCAGGGCTAAATGGATGAATCTATCACTAAAAATCTCCGTATAAACTATTTGCTTGGAACATTTCATTGAAAAGGTGAACATGCTGGGACGGCTGGACTGCCTGTGTCGGTTGAACGGTTGGCGATATCGAGACGGCCGGTAACAGTACGGCAGTATTAAGAGTTGGATCAAACGGATCCGGCTTGAACCCCATGCGCCCTGACTTACAGTCCCGAAGGTTATTCTCCGACATGCGGAGGACTTATGACTCGTGGGTTGCCTAAAATTGGGTAATACTCCCCAACGAATCGGTAACGAAAACAACGAACCGTAGATTGTCTTCCTTGATTTATTCCGTCTTTTCTTCCCTTCAATGCCGAGAGTGTGATTGCTTTGAACTTGCATTTCATGCGCATACTAAACATTTCTCCTGAAACGACACAAGAAGAGAAAACAAAGCATAGATTAGCAATTTAGTGTGTGACTAACTAGCTACTAGCATAAATTGGCAAATCAGTCTATGACTAATTGGCTAAAACGGAGCTCAGACTTCCACTGACTACGTATTATAGACGCTGCATATCATAAACGGTGTATACATAGTAGAAACAAAACAAGCGTCATGGTAGACTTCCATGCTCTGAAGTTGCACATAAATCATTTAAACTGACATTCTGCTGAAACGACACAAAAACAGAAACTAGTAACGTATTGAATTTGCTAAGTCGCTAAAACACTGTCATAACTAACAAAGCAGTGAAAGTATCGTATCAGAAACCTATGTTATGAATTTATGCACACTGTTAATAATTAAAGCATAATTCTATCAAAAGAGCGCGAATTATGAGTAAACGAAGCGTAAATATCAAGCAACACTTCAGAATTTCGCTAAGATGAGCTCTGTAACGGACGGAGTAAGCGAACAAAGTCAAAGGTACGTTAACTCATAATGACCTTGTATAAAACGATAGCGTGATGGGACCGTGGTCTTAAAAGACGAAGTCCCAAAAGGTGACAAAATCACTCAAAAATTGGCAGAAATTGTAAAATAATGCATACAACCTGCAGTAGATCGATAGATCCTCACAAATAAATCGAAAATGAACGTTGGATGGGCCCATAGGAGCACAAAAAAACAGCTGGATTGTCGGAGTATGAATTGTACCACGTGTGGTCTGTACAACAGTAAAGCTAAAAATCAGCGACACCCGGAGGTGTCAAGGGTAGGTAATTTAGCAAGAGTTATTTCCATTTGTCTATTGATATAGTCACGGAAAAACGATTTTTCCTCTTTTAGTAGGGCTGGATTCGCAAGGTAGCAGGCGAATATTCCTGACGCACTGTGACTGGGGAGCGTATTCGAAGGAGAAATATGTGGATACATATGCCAAGACATCCGTGAATATGCATGATTTGCATCAACGATCGTGACGTAAACAAACCGACCGGGTACAACATAATCGATACACCGACGGCCACACCAAATGGTTTGTGATTTGCCCAATCCAGTCGGTTCTTCCTCGATTTCTTGGTCAACGCCACCTAACAATTCTTCTGTCAACCGTTTACCTTTCTTCCGTTGTTGATCAATTTCTGTCAACTGTTTACCTCCTTTTCAGTTGTTGTTCCATAAAGTCTCGATGATATTTATAGTAAAACGTCCGGCTACTGCTGGACGTATTCTAAACGTCAAGAGCTATTGTATAGGAATAATAATATTTTGATTTTTTGTCTTCAACAACATTGAATTCACATATTATTATTTAGAAATTATCAATTATGGGCTTTATATATATTTTGTCAGTATCAAATGCTTTTATTAACCTAATACTATGAATTTCGGGCTCTGCATAATTTTTGTTGATACCAAATGTTTTTATTAACTTAATACTATCAGTTATAGGTTGCAGATATTTCTGGTATCATATTTTGTACAGGTGGGCAATATCTGAGAACATTCCATATATGATATAATCTGGTTCAGCTGATTCCATACATTTATTGGACTCGTTTTTACAGGAATGGAACCTTGCAAGGGTTATATTTCCACAATAATCTGCGGCGAAAGGTCTGCTTGTTTTCTTGGCATTTATGTACTTTTTGTGTATTAAAAGGTAATTAATCTATTTATACTTCCCATTTCCGTATCTGTGCGGGGACTTGCCGGTGGATTTCTATTTCTGTCAACGCGGTCTCTCAGTCGTGCTAATCGTATCTTCGATAGCCATCAGGTACAGCTTGGTAATTGTATTGAGACTGCTTTGTGCTACCCTGAGACGTTCTGAATTGACACGTGTTTGCAAATGCAGTCGTAACGAGATTATTTACTAGCGCAGACAATTACACCGGTTACTATTAATAAGGCTCCCACAACAATTTCAGTTTGTGTGCCTATAATAATTAACGTAGTCATGATTATCACCACACCCAGACCAACGGTGATTGCCGTGGCGATTCCGCAAATAGCATCTAAAACCACACACATGGGGTTGTATTTCATGAGTAGCGCCGTTCTCTTGGTGATTTCATTTCGCAGTGACCGCTCTGGTGGCCTAAGTGGTTAGAGCTTCCATCCCAGATGCAGGAGGTCGAGGGTTCAAACCCCGGCCTAGTCATATCAAGACTTATAAAGATGGTATTAACAGCTGCCTCTCTTGGCGCTCAGCATTAAGAGGTTAGTGTTAGGACTGGTCGGCTAGTGTCAGGATAATGTGACTGCGTGGGACATGATGCTACATGTTTGCGGCATGATGGCCCAGTGCTAGACGTCATTATAAACTGCCACACTATGACTGAAAAATTTTTAAAATTACGTTAAAAATCCCAAACACTCACACTTATTTCGCAGTTGTTGTTCCGCTTCGATTATTGTCTCAAGTTTGTAACAGTGATGGCCGATCATAGTTCTTCTATTAAGAATGTGATCGTGAAGTATAATTGCTTGACAGACTGACTGGTTCAGATACAACACGTTAACTTCTAACCATTGATTCGTTTCTACCGGTACAACTGTCATACACAATATCTTTCGGGGAATAAATTTATATTTCTGGTGTTTGTGAGTTCTTAGGGCCTGTCATTACATTCATATAAAACCATACTTATTACGCCAAGTCATAGATTCTGAAATGACCGTGCTTGTCTTCGGTCACAACCTGTTACATGGACAAGTGCGTCCTAATCAAATAACAGTTGAGATTTTTCTCTTCATGGCTGAGTCAATGTTGGTACATTATAATCAATAGAAAATGCAACCGGGGTAGATTTGGTGGTGAACTTCACATCATCGTTGTAGATCTTTTTGAGTTGACCTCCTCTGAACGTAACATGTTTACGCAGATGTAATAATTTATTTAAACGTTACTTGGTCAATTACGAATTTTCAACAGGCGCGTTAAAGACCCTAATTTGGCCACTCAAGACCTGCAACAACAGTGTCTTGTCAGAGAGAATCACGGCAATGAATCAATAATTGGGGACTGGTGGGTTTGCAGTCGGATTAAAACGTGCTTTTGAAATACATGTCTACCACGGACTGTTTACCCAAGTCTAGACGCTCGAGGTCAAAGTAATAACTCAGGTACAACAAAGTAAAATCTTGATGGGAAATCTGAAAGCCTGTGTCAATCTGTTGGTGTCAGTCCAGGTATTTATACAGCCTATGATATAAAATATCATCGAATTTACCTTTCGGTGTCCATATTAGCCATGTCTTGAAAAGCCACAAACACATGCTGTGGTGCGCTAATAACTTGTTGGGTACTTATTTGAAATGAAAATTCTCTTCAAGCAGAGACTGGTGTCGAGTCTGTGGTGATCGCAAGGAATGAAAGCGTAGATTTTCCGCTAGGCCCGATAAATGATGTAAAACATTAGTTTATGGCCACTGAGGGACTCATTGAAGGCATCCAAAGCCTTTTGGATAACAATGTTACCTTCGGCAGGGGTATTAGCATTACGCAAAATTGCATCATTGTTATTGTGGCTTTTAGGACTTCTCATGAATGTGTGTTTGGCACCGAAAATAACCGTAAGAACGTTTCTGCCAAATTAAATTACGTGTGAGAATGGAATCGAGCAAGATAACTTCCTATGCTCGTTAAGATGTTTTCGTCGCGTTCCAAAGCCAAACTTCATATTGCTGTTAGGAAAAGTCGAGTCTTCTGTATCATCCACGGCGACGGGGAGGGAGACTATGAAGTTATTATACGCTAAATGATCCGCACTTGCGTTTATGTCTTAGGTGAACACGGGCCAGCGAAACTTGCGTAATTGTCGCTGTATTTGGAGAGGAAAAGAATTGTTGTAGAAATATAAAAAAATTTCGAACAGGCTTCGATTTCTGTTCCATCGATGAGATAACGTGCGCTGTTGAACAATATCATGATGCCGTTGTTAACAAATCCGACTTTATTATTCTCACCGTATACATTATTGTTGTCTATGCGTAAAGCTTTCCTTGGACTTCCAAGAGTGCTTTACATGGAAGAAAAAGAGATGTGTTTTGAACCTGAAGTTCTGTTGGCCCTTCCTGGTCTGGCACCCTAGAATTATGCGCGTAATATTGATAAATTTACTAACCAGGTCTGGCATTGTTGATTTTGGTTGTTTTCAACCGATCCACTGCAACGTTTATTATACTATATGTGACTCGCATTGCAACTTGTTTTGCGCGCCCAAAGACAAGTCCACGAGCACATCTTGTTTAATCAAAGGAGGTATGAAGGATAAGACTGCACTAAGTGGAGAAATTCCACTCAAAGATATTTGACATAATAAACATGAATAAATACTACTACAGTCTCCGCGGTTATTGAAAAGGTGAGGCTGCCGTTGAAAAGTTTGCGAATGCAGCAAAGGTCACCCATGAAGTTGCTAGAGCAAAGTCAGCCGAACAAGCACTGAGGCAAATTTACTTCTTTTGACCAAATAACATTACCAGTGGACGGTGTAATGTCAAGACACCTAACGAAATTCATCAGGTGATTTTTTTTTTGTTTCTTGCTCATGAACGGGTACACAGAATAACATACAAGTATGCGTTATATATTGAAAATATTGCCGGTAAATAGAAAGAAGCCGAGCCGTTGACGTTGAAAGATTCAACAAGTGTCGCAGATGCTCTAAACATATTTATGCACGTTCACCGCTAACATGACCACGGCTGATGCAAATGGGCACGGGTAAAGAATTTCTCAGAGCTGTTACTGCGTTGTTAGCAAACAAATGGTGCGGGTACGTGTTGAACATATTAGCATACATCACGACAACTCTGTTGTGGAACAATTTCACTGTACACTTGCGGAACGATTATTCGGACACTGTACGAGATCTCTGTCTCGGATCGCAGAGCGATCACTCAGTGGGTAACATGACTTCTGTCAGTCATAGCAGCGCTGATTAAGTGAAAGATACGCACGATTGGGCTAAAACCCGCAGACTATCACCTTAACATACAAAATAATTTCAGAACCTGCCGCCGTTAGACCCATTCGGAATCAATTTAGTTTGGTATCTCTATGCACCGAGGTAGCTAGAAGGTGGGCAACGTGGTGCTATTGATCTTGTACGGTCCGTCGATACATTTATAATCTTATACTGTATTAATACTTCGAGGGAGCCAACACGTTACCATTTAGTGCGAGTCCATCCATAGGAAAGCAAAGCCTGCGAGCAGAGCATTTGGACAAGAGAAATTGCACTTCGTTCCCTCATATTCGGAACAACTGTCCAGATTTTTTTGTTGTCTAATCGACTGTATCGTGACCGGCGGGGATAAACCTATCTTGATACAACGGTACAATCCCATTCGAATGAGATTGACCGTGTGTGCAGCCTCGCTCTGTTGCTGCACACATTCCACATTCATATCGAGCCAAAGATCCTTCTGCGCAATCAAGCGTGAAACTCCTTTCTCTTTATAATGTTTTAGAGGCAAGACCGCTCAACGGTCCCACAAGATCGAATACATTTTGGGGCGCAATCCCACATATTCATCGTTAGATTTACCCAAATAGTTTTTGGATGTTCTTCCGGATACTCTCTGGTGTTAAATTTGTTTATCAACGATGCCTCACTCATATCTGCGTTAGCAATTTTGGTGGTAATATGCATCAACAACCAATCCGTATCTGTGTTTAACATCTTGATGTTGTCACCATACTGCGGTTTGATCTTATGATAATAAAACTCGTACATGAGTAGATAAATCCAAAACAGACGCACCAAGGTAGATAGGCCTTGTCAGTTTCAGATTCAATTCTTTTTTATTTTTTTTACTGTGTATGGCAATCGAATATTTTCCGGGACTCGAATGCTGGTTCCACAATAAGCCTTCGAAGCCGAATTTGTGTTCAACACTCTGCCATCTCTCTATGTTTGGCAATAATATATGTTTATGTATAATTAACTTTGTCACTAGTTAAATGCCGTGGTAAATGACAATTATACGCAGCACTTTATGGGTGCAACGATATGCCCAAAACCGCATGGTAACATACTGCGATATAACAAACTCACATTGTAATACGTATTGCAATACATTAAAACTTTTTTTAAAAAAATCCAGTAAAATAATCATTAAGACATCTACTACTTGAAAAGTACAACATCACTAAGTGATATTAACTTTGTAAGACTTCAAATTTTAGTCCGGTCAAATGAACATATAAAATTAACATAAAAATGAAACAAGTCTACAAAATCCAGAAAGCAGTAAAATTATCAGCAAATAAAATCTCACTGCCATTTTGGTCCATCTGTGTTTTAATTTAAATTGGAGCGTTATTTTAAATGTCTCAACACCTTTGAAACTATCATTTTACATTTTTTTTAGCAAGAAGCTAAATAAGTCACTGCATATTTTCTTAAGAAAAATTAACATATCGACAGCGTCTGAACTCAAAGCAACCCACTCTGCGGCAACAATGTTTCCTGCTGTATTAAGGACTCTCTCCGACGGCACGGAAGATGCAGGAAATCATAGCCTTTTCCTGGCTACTTATGTAAGGAGTGGAAACAAGTACTGCTAAGCTTTCCACAAGTTAAAGGAATCCTCTTCCAACTGTATTAGGGATTCATTCTTGAACCACCCGATCCCTACATTGTTAAAGCCTTCAAGGCTAAATTTGTTAACACTGTTAAGGCTCTCAGGAGTTAACAACGTAAACTTTTATACTGTACTGAATGCGTTGTATGCCCTTAAGGCTTAACATTGTTAACTGCCACTTGGACTGCTCTTACGCATGTGCGTCATTTTCTATCAAACATCCGGTCAGTGAAAAGAACTCTTTTGCTATAGGCCTCTTAACAGCGTTAACAAATTTAGCCTTGAAGGCTTTAACAATGTAGGGATCGGGTGCTTGAACAAGTCAGCTTCATGCTTCACCTTTTGAAGTCTGGATTGAGTATTGTTCATTTAGTGTTATTTCGAACAGGGCATAAATATCTGAGGCAGAGCGAAATTTATAAATTATTATTTTTAGCTGGAAAAATATTCTGATCTTGACGTGCCCTCCCCCCCCCCCCCGTTCAAATTTGCCCGAATACCGAATAATGGTACTGTGCTTCGCGTTTTACATTCTCTTGCACTTTCGTAGTAAGTGCGTGTCTAGGAGAAAAAGAAAATATGGCTCTTGAATTAAATTGGAAAACTTGTGAGGAATGCACAGGTTTGTAAGATGAAAGCAAGACCATGAAAATAAAATCGCGGTACAGAAAATTGTATTGCAATATGTATTGACAGAACAGCAAACCGCAATATACGAGTATACCGCTATATCGTTGCACCACTACTTGCAATTTATTGCTAAACCATTCTTGTCTTCTCTTTGGGCGTATTTGTTGTAGTAGTACATGTGAAACAATGTTTTCCTTCTGCTTATATGCTCAGTTGTGGAAAATATCCAATACTCGGCTTTGGACTCTGAGAAACTTAGGTATTCGACACCATGACTTCATTATACGAGACTTTTGTTTTATGACGGTCAGCTTTATTTGCTTCTTTAATTGAATACAGAATACGGAATGGAGGATAGTTAAGAATACAAAACATGTTTGAGTGATGCGGTGAATTTTCTTTGCAAAAGCTGTATTATATCTTATACGAGGTGTCTGTTCCAATCAAAGAAAAATATAATTTCAGAGGTTACTCTCCCTGCCTGTTGTACATACTGTCCTTGGCAAATGTTGTTTAACATGCAGTGCAAATGCACCTGGCCGTGTTTTTCTGGTTAGTAATAAATACAAGTGTTTCATGTGATAACACAATAATGACGGAGGTTCTAAATCTGAACAGGCTAACCTGAACTATAATTTAATTTTCTTGAAATAAAAACATTCCTGGTGAGACATATTAACTACCTAGACAAATACAATTATGCTGTAATTTAGATTATACGTGACAGATCATGTGATACGTAGTTTAGTGGGGTTTTTTTTCCACCCGAAGTTGTTGTCATTTCCTTGAATTTGTTAGAGTGTATTTAGAACATTTGCTCCATTTTTAATGGTACAGGAAACTAAGTAGGATTCGAAATGATACTTTATGAGAAGTTAAAATCCGTTATATTGGAGGTCCATGGGGGTGGGGGGCTTCTGCATGGTTACTTTGGTTTCCAGTTATTTTATTCTTTTTAATATGTAAAAGTTTTGTCAACCATGTTTCGATTATTTGCGGCATAGTCTCACTAGATGTAAGTAAATATGGTAAAAGTTGTTTTATTAATTGATAACATGGTGTGTATTCTTTCTTTCTTCTTCCTTTATATATTTCGTTCCTTCTTTCTTTTACCCTTTGTTAATCTTTTTATCCATATTCCTCTCATATCATACTTTTCTTAATTGTCCATCCTTCCTTGTTTTCTTCCTTCCATGTTTGTTTATTTATTTATTTCTAAATCACCATGTTGATCCAAAACAGAAATATAAGGTTTTAAACGCTGCTCTTAGTGAAATTTTTCATAAAATCAGACGAAGAGAGAAATGTAATAAAATTTCTGAAGCCTCAGGTCGTAAAAAAAGTTTAAGATATTTGGTGTTGCCTAATTCTTAAGTATTAGGGTATACTTTCCCGATTTTATCACATACATGTTGAGTATTACATTTTTAGGAATATCTTCTATCTTTCTTACCTATTTTGCATGAGAATTTCTCAGGTGACCATTTGTATTTCCCTTAGGCATCGCCGAATTAAACTAGCAGTAGTAAGGGGGGGCAATATACGGACAATAGAAATTAACATTACACACACACACACACACACACACACACACACACACACACACACACACACACCCCCCGGGGGATATACGGACAAGATTTATGCTGACAAAATCAAAACCCTGGACCTGTATACGGACAATAGGAATGAAACAGGTGGGATGACGTCACGGTACTGGACACTTGCAACAATGTTGCAAGTGGTTGACCTAAATACGCACTGCTACTCTAGGTAGGAACAAACACAAGAGAGATAGAGACATACAACACATATATAGGCAAGAAAGAATAAATCTTTTAGAGGCATATGAAGTGGCCCTGAAAAGGGCCATTGGGTTTCTTCTTCTTCTTTCTTCTTTTCCTCCACCAACTTCTTATCTTTTGTCCTACACTTTTTTCATTCTTTTCCTCCTTCGTTTTTTCCTTCTCCTCCTCTTTCTTTTCTTCCTCTTTACATTTTCTTCTTCCTTTTCAATGTTTTCATTCCATTCTCTCATCCTCTGTTTGTCTTCTATATTTTCCTTTTTTTCCTTTTCTATTATTATCATCTCATTTAAGATGTCCTTTCCTTTCTTTAAATTGTTAATCTCCATACTTAGTCTGTGGGGGACTATAGCACCAAACTGAATTCTCAATAGCATCCCCTCCACCATACCTAGTGTGTATACCACCTCCTGCAATCTCAGCATCTTCTCAATGTTACTTGCCATTATTTTATATTCAGCGTTGAATGGCGCGAATGACGAGCCCTATGATTTATATACTTCAAGCACGGACGTAAAGGAAAACATCCCTTACACTTACTTCACACCATATATACTATCCACACAAACGGACGCGAACGCATAAAACACACCATACCTACTATCCACACACACGAACGCGAATGCATAAAACACACCATATATACTATCCACATTAACGGGAAGAGAAGAAAAAACACACTCTACCATCCACACAAACGGACGCGAACGCAAAACACACACACACACACACACACACACACATCAGTAAATAAGTGTTTATAGTCACACTACTCTACGTTCACACAAATGGCAACTTGAATAGTCTCTCTTTTCTAGAGATCTGGTTAGCCCTGAGAAGGGCTGTTTTTCCTTTCCAACTTCAGATGCACGTGGCTAATGGTGACACTTCCAGGTATAGCCCCACAGACACAACGTCTGCTCCAGTCCTGCTCCCAGTTCAATCTTTTTTTTGGGAGGTTGAGTGGCTTCGCTATCCCACGCCTCTGTTTGTGGGATAGCGAACACTTGTTGTTCCCTCTGTCTTCTTCTTCCATGCCACACCCGGGGATGAAGTCTCTGAGGCTCCCACTCTTGTCGCTTTCTCTCCAACTCCTCCAATGCCTCCTCCTCCCAGTTTTCTGTCTGGGGGACAGCGACTCTTGGTACTAGTGGTACTGGTGGAAAAGGCCGTGGCAGTCTTTGTTGTGGAAGTGGTGGCTGCGGAGGCGTTGGTGTCCTCACCTCAGGCTTGACCTCACATACAGGTCTTAGCATGAGGTGAGGCAGGATCCCTCTCTTCTTTTCCTTCTCCTCTTCTTTCTTCTTTTTTTTTTTCCCCTCCTCTTCTTTCAGCTTCCGCAACGGCCTCCATGTACAGCTCGTCCAGGAGACGTCTGGCATACTCCAGGTGCATTTGAAGTTCTAAATGTTTTGTGATTCTGCTACTCATTTTCAATGTTGACGAGTCAACGTGGGTAGCCAGACTGCTCACTTACTTAATTTGGATCAAGGTCGCTTTTGCTAACTTGGGCATGTGCGACCGATTAATGCCCACATTGGAGGCTGATTGATTTTTTCGAGGGGGACGGAATAGTGCCGCGTCCCCCTCGCTTTAATGCACACAGAGTGTGCTGATAGATTTTGCTCGTATTTGGAACATTGAGTTCCACGAGACAAGTGGTGAGTGGAATTGACCTTCACGCACTCACATGGTTAGGTAAAAAATGCCCGGTCGAGGCAAGGCAGGAAAGGTGGTCGTGAGGAAGGCGCTGTTCATTCGGGTTCTTTTTTAATCATAATTTTCCGAAAAATAAATGTTGGCGTCTAGACGTAATTTATAATTTGACAATATTATTTGTGCTGCTTATAGAGGTGGTAATGATACAGTGGGCCAACCTATGCTAAATTTTAATTTAAATTTATTTTAATTAGTTACTATTTAGTTGGTGACTGATGGCTGGGTTTTGCCACCTTATATACATCTAGATTTGGGTCCTATATCCAAAATTAATTTAAGGCGCAACCTTGTGTGGCTGGACCTGATGGCTTTGGAGTTGAGCCACCTTATAAAGATAATTTGAGGTCTTATGCTATGTCAATATTATGTAGATTCAAGATTTTTAATGGGCTGCATTGTGCGGCTGGTCCTGATGGTTTTGGGTTTTAAGCCACCTTATAAAGCTAATTTGGGGTCTTACGTTATATTTAGTTAATTAATTAGTCAAATTGTTGCCGCATTGTGTAGCTGGTCCTGATGGCTGGGTTTTGTGCAACCTTATAATGACCAAGTTTAATGGGCCAGTTTATTTGTTTGTAATTTAATGAGCCACTGTATCACAAGATGTAGAAGAGACAAAGGAGGAGTTGTTAGTAATTTTATTCTGGAAAAATTGTGATAGATGGTTGTCGACTTGGATACCTTTTGCCATATTGCATTGCTTGACGAATCACAATCCCAATGCCGTATATGGCAGTTGAATTGTAAGGCATAGAAGGGTAAGTTGGTAAACAAGGAACCTGGATACATGCAGTCGCATTGCATCGCCCGACGAACCACACCTCTCAACTCGAAATCGTTCCATGAGATCCGAGATGAGGCATGGGCTCCAGCCCGCGCATAGGCTGGTACATACCCCTAAGTGGGCCGTAAACCGAAGCCCCCACCCCATCTCGCACCCCCTGGTTCGATCATTTGGTGTGGCTAACGTCAGGCAACTGTTTCTGCTACTGTTTGTTATGATTTACGGTGACAAGTTGGAGTATGAATTAAATTTTCCCAATTTTATCAATCTCTCTAAGGAAGAGTAAAATTGACTCGTTGGTTATGTTCGGGTTAGGGTTACTGTGGTATAATAGGTCTGGATAGGAACATGGCGAACCAATTGCTTTAAGGGAAGTGAATAGTTTTTCCCTTTGTTTTTGGTATTTGTGGCAGGTGTTAAACACGTGGTGTAGTTCCTCAGTACTGGGGCAATAGGGGCAATTAGAATTTCGTTCTGTATTGAATTTTATGTATCTCCCCATACTGCCTGCTAGCAATGTTTTGCCAGTTTTAATTCTGTTTATGATTCGTTGGTCATGTTTATTAAGAGTTGGTGGGGCTTTGATCGTACGGCGCATTGTTTTTTGTATGGTATACAGTTTGCGACCCTTTGTACATAAATTCCATTCTGTTTGCCATTTTGCAACGATTTTTTTAGATATCATGTTGTATAACTCTGGGATGCTGTAGTCGATGTGAGTGTAGTTTGCGCTATTAAGTTGCATTTTAGCTGCTAAGTCAGCTTTCTCATTTCCCGGTATATTAATATGGGATGTCACCCACATGAATTCTATAATTTGGTCTTGATTTAGCATATTTTTTGGAAGTAATCTTGTTTCTTTTAAGAAATTTTCCTTCCAGTTGTATTTCCGGTTTCCAGGGAGTATAAAACGCTAAGCGAATCGCTAATTATTAGCGTTTTGGAGAACTTACGATTGTCTGCCAATTTGATTGCTTCTAATATAGCCCAGAATTCTGCTGTGTATATAGAGCAGTTATCAGGTAGTCTTGATTCATGTTCTTTATTTATCTCCGGTATGGTAAGGGCAGCAGCGGTTTTGTCTGGGTTGTTTGATTTTGATCCATCGGTATAAATTTTGATATAATCTTTGTACTTGGTGTCGATTGGTGTTAACACTTTGGATCTTATCTCTAGCGGGCGGTCTAGTTTAGAGCCAAAGGTTTTCGCTAGGAGATTAATGGTGGGTTTTTGGCATGTCCAAGGGATAGAGTCTGGATACTTGGTGGTTTCCGTTTGGAGCTCTTGTATATTTAGTTCTTTACTTAATTGATGAATCTTTGCCGATGGTGGGTTCGGAACGAGTTTCTTACTGAATGGGACATTGCATCTATTGATGATGTCTCTCGTAGGGTGTGAGGGATAATGTACTGAGACTCTCACTGCATATCTTAATATCAACTCTTCTCTTCTCAATGCGAGTGGCGTCTCGCCTGTGAGGAGTTGCATTTCTTCTTTGGATGTGTTTGGTAAGGAGCCTGTACATATTCTTAACGCTTTGGTTTGGATTATGTCCAATTGTTTAAGGAGGGTTTGTTTTGCTGATGCGTAAATCTGGCACCCGTAGTCCAGTTTCGATCTAATTAAGGCCCTGTAGAGCATCAAAAGTGTGTCCTGATCAGCTCCCCATTTCACACCTTTAATGTTTTTAAGGAGATTAAAGTCACCGCTACAGTTCCGGACTAGTTCTGTAATGTGAGATTTCCATGTAAGATGTTGATCAAAGTGCATGCCCAAAAGTTTTGCTACTTTCTCAAATGTGATAATTTCGCCTTGCTTGAAGGGGGGGTGGGGGGTTATTATGTAGCTAGGTTTAGGGGAGAATAAAACTCCTGTTGTTTTTCCTTTTGATAGTTTAAATCCCCATCTATCTGCCCATTTGCCAATATTTGTTAAATTGGTTTGTAGATCAACGATGAGTTGTTGGCTGGTTGGATTACCTGCTTTCCATATGCCGCTGTCGTCAGCAAACTGCGATAAGTCGATTTTGTTAAGGTCGACGGCATGTTCTAGGTCGTTGATCATAATGTTGAAAAGGGTTGGACTTAGGACACTTCCTTGTGGGGTACCGTTCTCGAGTTCATAAATTTCGGAATACTGGTCCCCTAGACTGACGAGCTCTCCGCTTTATATCCGTGGAGCACGGACGTGAAGGTAAACACCCCCTGGCACCAAACCTTACCATCACATCAAGCGCGGACCTAAAATAAACACTCACGTTGACGTTTTTTACTTACAAACACAGACATGCCATGCACTATTCGACAAGATAGAGAAACGAAGTGTGGATTTTTACTGACAAAAGAAATGAAGTGCTTATAGACATGCTTCTATTTTTCAAACATAAACACACAATTTTTTTTTTGGGCAATTCAATCAGTATGTCTTTTCGAGAGTATTGGGGGTAGCCCTGAAAAGGGCTGTTTTTGTTGACGGGTAATGATGGTAATCTTTTTACTGTCTAAGATTGAGTCCCCGTCTGGTGGCAGGCATTCCTACACGATACGGCCTGCATCTGCGGAAACAAAAGGAGAACTCTTTGGTGTCCACACGGCAGTAAACAAAACCTCTGTCTGGTTCCTCCTGCTGCTGTTGCTGCTGCTGCTGCTGTTCTCTCTGCTTCTGAAGTCTGTACTTCTCTGTCCATTCTTCTTGTTCTTTTTTGATTTCCTCTCTGAAGACCTCTTCTATCAAGTCTCGGGCTCTTGTTAACCTCCTGACATTCTCTATCTCTTCAGGCTTCGTTCAGCTTGGCTAGTCTGGAAGGCATGTTCATAGGTAGACGAGTCAGCCATGGATGGCCAGACTGGAGACCGACCCGATTTATATGGTTCAAATGCGGACGCGATAGAAAACATCCTTACTAGGGTTTTTGTTGAGTCGAAACGTTATGATAGCTAATGTCATGGTGATCGATAGAGAGAAGTCAAAGAGCATATATTCACAGTCTTTTTTTGAAAACAAACGACAGACACATTTTTTCAAAAGACAACTTTTTTATTCAACTACCAATTAACCACTAACAATTAACAATAACATCAAACAAACTTTTTTTGACAAGGTTGACAACGTTGTGAAATCATGTGAGATTTCCACTGATGGAAATCATGAGGCCATTGATGTACACTACGTACCCTAGCTAAAGACAAAAGATAGTCATAATGGTCACAAAACCATCGATCTACTTTCTCATCGTTTCTAGAAGAGTTACTATCAAAATAAGTCCCTAAATGTTCTAAAAGATATCAAAGACTGCGTTGATGAAGAAACTACACACAATATTGTCCACACACCATAGAATCTGTGCCTTGTAATTTCACATTATTGTATCGTGTCGTCTGGGCATTTCTTCTGATAAAGTCGATGATGTCGTCTTCCAAAGGGGGTAATCCATACGAATCAAAATACTCCACACAATCCTCTTTAGGGAAGTAGGCGGCTACCCAGTGGGTTCCTGGGAGATGACTGTCGTCCGTGTTGATGACATAAGCTTGATGGTCTTGAGGTTTGCGATGAGGAAGTTCATCTTTAACGCACACGACAGGATTCCAAGAAGCAGTGTACGAACTGTTGTTCAAAAGGTAATAAAGTTCCCAGGTATCCATGTTTTTGTTTTGTTGTTTTTTTCACAGGTAATGATAAGTCATCAATTCAATTCTGAGTTTTTGTTTGAAAAGCTCTGTCAAGAAACCGTTTGTTTGCTTCGCCTCCGTACTTTGGGCTAAGAGAGCTCGATGCGATAGATCTCCAGAGTAGTTAATGGAGGGCAGGAATGATCACGCAAGCCTTTATAGCACTCACGCAACACAGCTTCCTCCGAGATGAAACTCCAAGCATCGTCCAGATACTCGTCCAATTTTTCTTCTAGGCTCATCATCAGACATTTTTCGTGTTGAATTTGACTGGGATGATCGTTTTGACATCCATAGCACTCTTTCTTGGTCAATTCCGTAACTTTATCCGCCAGGTGTTTGGCAAAACAGGACACTAAATGTTGTTCTTGTTCTGGCCATCTGGACGTGACCACTATGTCCTTTTCGTCTTTGTCTTGGGGTTCTGCTTTCACGGTATCCTCCCATTCCATTTCTAAAGATTCTCTACCGTTCAAAGAGGGGTAAGAGTCTTCCATAGTTACTAATAGTCTAGAATGACTTCTCTCAAACTGTTGATTTCTATGGTATTATCGAATTCGGCATACAAGATGACGTTCACCGTTTCGGCGAGAGCTTCTGCAAACTGAAGTTCCAGACGCAGTTGACCGAATTTTATGGGGTGGAAATGTCCCTCGTCGCTGCCTTAGTCTGGAGTGAAATCAAAGGCCCACAAGGTATAACCTCCTACATAATCTTCGTACGAAATGCGGTGACTGGTGTTAGTTCCTAATTGCCCGGTAGCTTCGTACAGGGACAAGTACGATCTCAAGTAATTCTTCTGGATAAAGTTAGGTTCGAAGAATCTGGTGCACAAGGTCTTTTTGCCATCGCGACTGACATTGATCTTGGACACTCTGTAGTGCTTAAACTGGAAAGGATTTTGATCGTGGGCTCCGTTGAGGGCTGCATTACTGACGATGCCAACGATAATTGTTTGGGTAACTGTCCTTGGAACAGATGATCTTTGATCTTGGATCGTAGTCCATCAGCAATAGTGAACGTTTTCACTTTTAAGCGTCGTATCGGATACTTGGCGGTCGATCTGCTCAATGTGTGACTGATGTCGTTTCCCGCTTTAAGTAACACTTTTACGAGTCGCACGTATAGTGGCTTCTTGGATGATGGTTTTGTACTCGTTGGCATGAGCCATCAAATGGAAAGCGACACTGCTGCGATTTAGTCTCAGGCGAATATCCACACCGTTAAGTAAATACTTGTCTTGCAACCACATGTCCAAATGCGTACAATCCATCAGTTCTAAACTACGGCCTTTCAGGATTTTCTTTCGACGGTCGTAAAAACCCACATTGTGAGGATTGTCATCTGCTGTCAGGGCTGTGTCGTTAAACGTGTCCTCACCTGAGGTGTCAGGTTTCCATACCACGCAAGCATCCAGATGAGTGTTCTTGGCCTCGTTTCCGTACGTCAAGAGATTTTCCAGGTACGCTCGGTAAGGGTAAGTATCCATGCTACTGCTGACCAGTTTGTTATTCAAGTACAAATCCACTTCGCTGAACAAGGAATGTATGAAATTGATGACGGGAGTTACTCTAGCATCGGCTCACGGATTGGTGTTGTCTGTTTTGATCACTTTGAGTTTCAGATACAAGTAGCTGCTATTCAGATCAATGTAATCCTCGGATTGTACTTTGATTTCAAACTCGATTGGAGCTGAATCCGTCAAAGAGAAGACGGGATGAAATTCGACCCACTGGGTATCTTGCATCGTCATCATGGTGGGTGGCATGGCAAACAGATCCAGTTCCGACTTGGAACAGGCGCAAGACTCTCGGTGCAACATTTTCTTTCTTTCTCTCTGTGATCTTTTAATAATCATAAACGTCTAACTCTCGGACGGTTTTTCTTTTCTTAGTCTTTCTAGCTCTAGGGGTGTGAAATCCTCTGAAGGGGTGTTCTCGTCGTCTTTTTCTGCCTTGCCTTTCCTGTGGCGTCAGGGAAGCAGGAATGCCTGTCTCGGCATCGCCCAGGGCATTTATAGGAGCTTCTCATCGGCCCAAAATGTCTTTGCCCGTTTGAAGCAAGACATTTTTGTGTGCTCTCAAGAAAGTTTCTTTGGGGATTTGTTTGTCAATGATGACATTTTGGAGAAATTCTTTACCTTGCGTCAACGCGGCATCTTTCAAGGCGTGCAATCCCCGTGTCACCATCGCTTTCAAAACGGGAGCCACCGAACGAAAGGCCGATTTCAGCATATCTCCTAAACCATGTCCTCGCTGTCGAGCGACTCCTTGGTACACAGGATACATGACTGACAAGGGGTTAGAGCAATCGTTTTCGAAAATGGAGTTTCACTGCGACTTTTCCTTTGGTGAATGAATTATTTTGTCCTAGATCTCCTTTCATAGTAATGTTGACAGTGTTGATATACGACATACTGTCGGGCAAATAGTGAGGATGTACAAATTCGCGGTGAACGTGATAGGTGTTTCCACCTACCTCGTCAGCGTTCGTGGCAGAATCCACTTTGAAAGAAATGACACGCAGTAACGGTACGGAGGTGTGTCCCACCACGTTGTACTCCGCCACATCGGAGTATACAAAAATCAAATTCAGTCCTTAGTTCATTTCTACAGGGAATCTAAAATATTTCACAAAATCCGAGTTTCCGGTAACGGCTGGTATTTCGTTTCTAATCTCGATCAACTTGGCGTCTCCACCAAAAATATCATACAATTCAGGACAAAATGTAATGGCCAATACTTTGTCCTCTGAAAATTTGATTAGCAGGCGAAGAGCTATTTTGTGGTATTCGATCGTAACACTTTTTCTGGTTTTCTCCAAGGCTTTGCCAAACATGCCATTGAACCTGTCATGCCATTGAACCTGTCAGCAATGGCGTTCACCAAATTTTGACCACTAAAATAATAGCCTTAGAGAATTTTCAACCGATAAGTGGCCCGTTTAGTTTTGGGGTCTTGTGATTTCATAGAGTCACCTACACTGGCGCGTTCATTCAAGTGTTGTTGCACTTGTTCGTCATGAACTTCCACCGTAAAAGTGTTTTGATTTTCGATGATGTTTTTGATTTGTGTAGGGTGAATCATTTCCACTAAAGTCACTTCCCAATGGCCTTCGTGATCCAGTTGGACGGCCTGAGGTAATTTGGCCGTGTAACAGCATAAGGTGTTATTGGGAAACATCTCCATGGAACTGTCACTGGGTAACGTTAAGTAAAATGGTTGTTCATAATTCCAGAGTTCTAGTGTCCGGGATCGCTGGAAGTCAGAGGAGTGTCTAAAAGAGGATGGTTAGGGTGACTGTTGGAAGGGGGGCTGACGTTGGACGCAAGACTCCCGTTGTTGTTCCCGTTAGAGGAATATTTCAGAGACGGATTGGAAGAAAGTAACCGATGCAACTGCTGAGTAAAATGGTCCACAATTGTTTGTCTCTTTGCTGTAAACTCAAATTGGCAATGGTAGCAACGATGACACAATACGCCACAAAGATTTGGCAGAAAAAGACTATCTGTGTTATAGACACACGTTATCCACACCACACCCACAAGGGTTGCTTTTGTAGATCTTGCAGAGAAGAACTAGGGGAATGTGTGGTCACTGCGGTAGCTGAAGCTGTGTTGAAGGGCATGATGGTCACTTCTTTTTATAGTCGATGATTTGCGAAGCGTCGATTCAAGAGACAAAACTGGGAGGATATCCTTTCCAACGCACTTTGACTTCTTTGACATGTCGTTCTCCCACTTTTCGGGTTCTTTGATCGAGAATGCTTTCGATCTCGTACACGACGTCTTCTTTTTTGGTCACACGTTGTAGCTCGGGCAAGTAAAACGTTCCTTTAAACACCTCCCCGTTCATGTCTTCCAATTTATAGACGGGAGGATAACGGCCACGCAAACGTTCAGTGACACGAAACAATTCGGTGATCCAGTTGAGTAAGTAACCTTTGTCAAAAGAGCGTTTTGTTTTGACAATGCGCACCCAATCTCCTGCTGCCAACACTCCACCTTTTTAGGGGACAGTCACTGTCGGGGACGTACCAAACAGGCGCCCGAAGATGGTCACTTCGTTGTCCGGAGTCACTTCTTGGGGGGCACGTCCGATGCTCCGATGGTAAGATTGGCTGTACGATTGGACTAGGTGTGGTAAGACGTCGATGTACTTGAGAGTGTGTTGATGCGTAAAATATTTCCACATGCGTTCTTTCAAGGTGCGTTGAAAACGTTCCACGATGCTGGCTTTGGTTCGGGATTCGCGGTGGAGAAAAAATGAATGTCACGTTTCTTCAATTCTTTTTGGAAAGCTTGGTTCAGAAATTCGGTGCCTTTGTTGGTTTGCCATCGAGGACGCTGACGCCCGCTTTGTTTCAACACCAGTTTGAGGGCTCGCACTAACACACTGCTCGATTTGGAAGTCGATGGCACGACCCAAGTAAATCTGGAAAAGACGTGGATGACACAAAACAAATATTTGTAGCCACGATTGTAGGTGGCCAAATGAGAGACATCGGCTAAATCGGCTTGCCATTGATGATCGATGCCCTCCACTTGGGTGCGACTTCTGGAAAATTTTCGTCGAATGGGTTTGTGTAAGGTGTACGTGGCTTGTTCTTGTAACCATGGTTGCACTTGAGGTAAACTGATACTTTTCAGTCGAGTTCTGGCAGCACGATACAATTTCTAAACTCCTCCGTAACCTGCAGGATGGGATGGATCGTAGTAAATGCTGGCTAACACGTTGTCCATTTTTAATAAGTGATCCACTCTTCACTGATGCTACCCTGGATGGGATGTGGGGCTGGTTTAGAAACGGCTTTACGTGTCCGATGTGCCACGGGAGTAGAAGTCGAGGGTAGTGGTGGTGGTGGTAATGGAATGACTTTGGTCTTCTTTTCTTTTTTCACTTCTGGTTTCCCTTCTTTCTTTTAAACTTCTGTCAAAGGAGGAGTAGACATCATCTTTTTAACCCAAGCTTTAAATTCTTCTCGTTGGGGTGTAGGGGAAGTGGTCAACAAGGACGCTGCAATCTTACTAGGGATGGGAGCTGCTGACGGTGTGTTTGAAAGACTCTCGTGTCTCTTTTTCCTCAAGCATCCGTGGGGCAGCATCTGTCTTGACCGCTGAGGGTGGTGGTGGGCTTTTCAACATGGTCTTAAAATCTTTCAGAGTGGGTACAGCCGTTTCCTCTAAAGCTTTCTGGCGAAAGAGTTGCAGCCGTTGCAACAGTTGACCATACCTTTGCGATTTTTCCGTATCTGACAAATCGCTGCGATCCATCAACGATTGCAATTCGTGTTGTAACTGGGACATCTCGGCCAAATGAGGATTGGGAGGTAAATGCGGGGTCCGTTGTTCTTGCCAACGATGGTATTCCATCCATCGTTTGCAAAGTACTAAAGTCAGTTTTCGTCCTTCCATTGTATTTCAATGGTCACTTCTGAGATCTTTCGATTTCTGAGGTCACTTTTATCTTCTTGACCCTTTTATCTTCATCCCAGGATTCTTCTCATCGTTCCCAATACTCATTTCAGCAAGATTCCTCCTATTGTTCCCAGCAATGGTCCTTACAGGAGTAAAATTCCTCCGCGTTGCACCAACATCTTTTCATTTTGACGAATGGGGATTTTCTTTTGGACCATTTGGCGATGAACGTGTCGATGTTTTGCTAAGCATTCTTTGTGATGTTTAGACAAAGGTATCGTGCCTTCAAGACATTCAGACAATATTCGTTCACGATATCGATGACATTCTTGGAGGCGGTTTGAATGAGTTTTTATCGCATGGGTGGAGGAGCTTTGGACAGGACGGACAACATGTCCCAAGGTTTGACTAAACGAGGAGGCAGTCCTTTCCTTTTCTTTCCTTTGGGGGTAGAAGAAGGATGTCTTTTGGGGGGTGACATCTGTGTTTGTTCGTTCCAGGGCACACACCAAAAAATACACAATCGTCGATGACTTGTCTCACGGCCTTTTATCCTTTTTTTTTGGACTATCGCCTCGTCATAAAGGTGACAATTTCTTTTCCAAAATCGCCAAAGAATCCTCCTCTTTGGTGACTTCTCCTTTTCTTTGGACGAGTGTGTCTTTTCAGGGACAGACGTCGATTTTTGGCTAAGCGTTTTTTTGGGATGACGTGACTGTCATTTTCCTTTTCCTTTTTATGGACAGAAGAACGACGATGGTGACGGTGTACACGTCTTTGAGGGGACATCTTTGGGAGTTCAGGAGCACAAAAACACTAATCCCTATCGTTTGCCTCAGGTCTTTTTCATACTAAAATGCGTCGCCACTGATTGTCGGCTCGTCGTATCATTTTCATGGCAGGTATCACACGTCGTGAAGGGGCTCGCAACGGACTCAATCGAGACAGTTCTTTCTTGGACAAATCCAGTAAACTCTTTAAGACACCCGATCTCTCTTGGACTTTTATTTTGTGAGCAGGTACTTTGTGAGCAGCGGCCACTGCCGATAAAGAGGAAAAGGTTGTCACCACTAGAGGAGAAGCTTTTGGAAATGCCGGTTTCCAATGTTTCATCAAATTAGGAAAGACACGTGTCAAATCGGGTTTGGCAGGCATCACCAGCAACGGAGAAGTGGAAGAACCTGAGGCTACTGGAGACGTAGTCACCGTTGTGGCAGGTCGTGGTTTGCGAATGTAAGGTTGCGTCATGGCGGCAGTACCTCTCTTGCGGGTAGAAGCTGTTTTCTGTGGACTTTTCTTTTTCTTTTTCTGTGGTTGTGACCTGGTCTTGACACCGTTACTCTTTTTCGTTTTCTTCTGGGTACGTCCGGGAGTGGCTTTTTTCTTGGGTAGGATTTTGGGAGCATTGGGATCCCATTTTAAGAGGGAACGAATGATAACATTTCCTAAAGAACCGCTACCTCCAGGTTTGAAAATGATTTGCTTTTTGGTTTAAGTGTCGATGCGAGGATCGGCTAGTTGCGTCAAGGCTACTTTGTTTCTGTCAACAACAAAAAAAAGTTTGGTTTGATGTGGAATGTGAATAATACCTTGCAGTAATTGACGTGCTGTCACAGTAAACCATCGTAAGACTTCTTTGAGACTAGCTTCTAAGACACGAACACGTGTTTGTGGATTTTTTCGCGACTGATACCGTACAAGGCACGAATCAATGACTGGAAGATGAAAGTGAAGGGACGTCATGTTGACGATGTGTGAGACAGACCCCAACTGACCGAGGTTTTTATAGATTTTTTGGGGTTCTTGTGGCTGTTGTTAAGTCGACGAAGGGGACGTGTACACGACAGGCCCTCTTCTTGGCACCAGTGGTGAAACAGATGGGTACGAAATCGCAAATAATCGGGAGTAGTGGGTTTAAATCCACGAGTAAATAAGCGTTTGGGGTTTGAGTGGCATCGTCGTACGCATGAGTCAGCCAAGGTGTTCGTAACTGTTTGGCTAACACTTGCACTTGCGATTTATCTCTGGGGCTTTTAAACAAGACCACGTAATGAGCATTGAGACTGATGGTGCGATGGGCTTTACTTTGTTGAAACAAATTTTGGGTGATGTAAATGACACTGGCATTACGAAGAAGCCTTTTGCGCGTAAACCACAGTTTAATTTCTTCTTCGTCTTCTCCTAACATGTCGTCAAATATAACCAAATGGGTTTGACTAGGGTCAGACACGATTCTGTTGCCTTCGCCAGGAACGCCTTCCACAAAGACGATGGAATCGCCTTGACTTTCTCGCAGAAAGCTGTACGCCGATTGCCACTCTTTGTAACACCACACGATTCGCTGAGGTGGACGATGTTGTTTATGTTCGATCAAACGTTTGACAAATTCGGTTTTGCCTGAACCGCTAGGTCCGGCAATGAGCATGTTAAAGGGATGGCGAAGATACAAGGCCTCCTAACTAGTCCGATCTACGTGTTCGTCGATGACTTTGAAAGTGGAAGAAGAGGGAGCAGAGACAGTAGAGGTAGCCATAGTAGTAGTGTAAGGAATGTCATTTTTACAGGAAGACAGACAAGACCAGAGTTTTTATACTTTTTCAGGACACGTTTATTGTCATCTTTAATTGTGAACCACACGAAAGACAAAAATACATAAAAGCCAAATGGTTAAGTACATGAATAAAAGACACATCAAAACGATAATAGTGGAATATAAACAAGTCTCTGTACAACATTTGTGGTGATCAAGAGGTGGAATTGTAGGGACGGTGTGCAATGTTCTTAGAGTATCTACACTCCTTGGCACAGTCACACAAGTGTCTTCCCGGAATGGCCTTTCGGGGATGTCGATAACGGTCCTGTTCTGAAGAGAGTAGTTTCCTCGGTCAACACTTCTTCTTCTTCTTCTGGCACTGTCACTAACACTAGTTTAAATGTTACTTTTTTCACTCAACGTTTAATTTTTTAGGATGACAAATCTTTGGCATAGTGTGCCGCTTCTTTTGTCCAAGACTCGAAACCCCAACTTTTCCAGTCAAGTACATCTTTCCAGTGAGGGTTTAAGTCACAAGCTACACATACATCATCGTACACATCTTCAGTACCTAAAAGTTGACGAATCTTTCTTTCCTGTAGAGGTCAAGAAGTATCGAGATGAAAGCGCAAAGCTTTTAACAGAGTGAGTTTTTCGTGTACATTTAAAGGGACCACTTCCATGTTTATGTTGGTATGTACTGTTCGTAAGGAGTCCAAAAGGAATCGGCCGGTAAACGAAATTCCAGAAAGCAAGTCACTAAGATACACACCACACGTCGACCCCAATTCAATGAACACAGTTCGCGTAATAGGTGTTGGTAATCCTCCACTGTTTGAATATTGTCATTGATTTCCTTCCACGGAATCTGTTGTATAACGAATGATAAAGGTCGTGGAATGGTAGTCCGTTTTTATACCTCTTTTTGTCGGAGGCAATAAGTGTACTTACTGCACAGAGATGATCGTACTCCAGTGGCGAATCTAAATTGTTTAGTCACTAACTTGCACATCATACACCATTCAGAAGTGTCCTCTTGAACTAAGTTTACATTGTGTAAAAGATTTTGGTAACGCTCTAACTCTTCGTCTGGAATTCGTTGCAGTATGTCTACCTTGTAGTAAAAAAGAATCAGTAACAAACCAATCCATCTCGCACAGGGGTAGTCGAACAATGTCTGACCATTGGAACGCTTTCATCAGAATCAATCCTTCAGGTACTAGTGGTTTAAACATTGGTGACGTAATGGATGCAATTGTTCTTTGCGTTTCACTTGTATTTTCACCAACTCTCGGTAAATGCGTTCTCTCAACTCCACAGGCAAACCACGAATGTTCTCTTGTAAAGTATCCATGACTATGTCAGTCAAACACTTCTCCTAGAGCGAAAGTAACGAATGTAGTGAGTAATTTCTGGCCACTGCCATTCCAGGAAACGGTCAAGAATGTCAATAAAATCTTTAAATGTAAATGGTCTAAAGCGGAATATTCGGATGAACGCACACTTGATCCAGAGAAATCTGACTTGTTTGTTGACTTTTGTCAATTTTCTCTTGTGAATTTCTCGACATAAAAGTTCCTTAGTCACCCATTGAGATTTTGCTCTGGCAAGTCCCAGCCAAATGTCCTTGTAGATCTTCTCTTGCAATTCGTTTGGTAAATGTTTGACGATTATTTTTCCAATGGGGTTTAAATACTTGTGTAGGGGTTGCCCAACGTTTGACTCCTAGCCAAGCTGGTTTCTTAAACGACATAGTATGCCACTTCAATGACGAGGTCCCACTAAAGGTAGGTAGTGACAATCCGGAGACCATTGAGCATGTTCCAGGTGAGCGCAATCTTTCTTCTCCCACTCGTGAAGTGACACACCGCAACTGAAGCATTTGACTTTATCCCCTTCACCCAAGTAGATAAATCCGGCTCTAGCTAATTCTTTGGGGGTAGATCCTCCCAGATATTTTGGCCATTTTCCTCGGAAGGTTTGGAATCGACTTTCAAAGTCGCAGTATTCACGCAATCGCACAGGGAACGAATATTCGTCTTTCACAGGTTCATTTCGATGAGGGTACGGTGAAATCCGCAGGAGTTTGCTAGTTTTGGATAACATCCTTAGGGTGGTATCCGCATGACATTCACCATGAAAACCAGTAAAGTGAAAAGGTGAACGATAACGAGTGTCATCGCTTTCGCATCCGTCAGGTCTGACACGCACAGCATCACTTTCCACGGTAGGTGTAGTCATAGCAAAGTTCCCATGATGTAGTACTGAATTGCTGAGGTCACAGCGTACGGCATCCCTACCATCGCAAGGCACAGCATCGCACTCGAGTTTGCTCTCGCTTGATACTTGCTGTTTGAAAGGATTCATCTTTTCGCTTGGTGTTGATAGTTAGAATGAACTATTGGTCTTGGACATTATCGCTTTTTATATGTTGGCCAATATCGGTTTGACCGTACGGTAAAGTGAAGTGGTTAGGAAGCCGTACTCGCTTCTGGTACACGATTTGATAGACTTTTTCCAAGGGCCGACTGACGATTTGGTGCGTGGGTAAACGTACAATCTTGTGCGGTTCGTAGGTGGTCGCTTGGGTAAACACGGTCGTTGTGCCATTTTACCACAAACAATTTAACATCATTTTGGCAAACGATCGCCATCCTTCTTTTTTCTCCACGTGGTCTAAAGTGATGCCTTCCTGCTTCCAGTATTTCTCTTTGAATTTCTTTTGGCCTTCGGGAGTCTGCCACCAGGAAGGATAGCGGCTGGCTTCTTGTTTCAGTTTTAAAAATGCATTCACGTAGTCTGCGAAAATGCCTTTCTGAGTCTCGTCACCCTTGTGGCAATTTTCTATCTTGGGAAAGTGGTAAATTTCGTACACTTCTAACAGTTGATATCCCAAGTCCAGAGCTTTAAACAATTCCACGCTGACCCACGTTCATGTCAAGGCGCATTCTTCCTGGGTGTTCTGAGAAGGTCGGTCTTGGTTACACGTTTCGGCACAAGTACGGCACAAGGGAGACATCAGTTTTCCTTGGCAATGCTGAGGTAAAACGGGATGGTACAAGTTCGTGGGAGGCAAGACTTTACATCTGATCAATCCTTCGTATTGTCGAATGTTTTCTAGGTCGATGTGTTCCGTCAGCAATTTCGGGTGCCCTGCGGAAAAGTGACAGTATTTGCACACGTAAAGATACAGCGAACACACGTCCAAGTATTTGATTTCTTCTCCTTTCTCCTCGTCGGCTTGGTACAGCAAACAGGTGGCATTCGTCCGTCCTCCGTACAAACTGTCCCGTGGGTTCAGTGGGTCCACCAGCTTGTAACTTTCCACGATGCGCTTAAACTCGGGATCGGTTTTCAAACGGTAATTGTTCTCGTGTTCCCACATTTCCACCACTTGGTATCCTTGCTATTCTAAATTCAAGTGTCGCTGACAAGTGGCCTGGTACAAGTCTTCCATAGTCCGTTGTAAAAACTGATTTTTAGTGCCACGTTGAGGCTAACAGATGGGACAACTGTGAAATAAGCACCCGTCAAACTCGTACATGATCTTAGGATTTTCTAAGTCCCAGCCATCCACCGAATACGTTCCGATGGTCTTTTCGTCTCCTCCGTTGCGAGCATGTTGGATCCTTTGTCTTCCTTGTCGAAGAAGTAATGTAACCAGCTTAGGGCTTTGACCTAGTATTGGCGTTTGACAAACTTGGTCGTTTCAGGACTTATGACAGCCAGGGTGTTTTCGGGCATGAATCGTTAGCGGTACACTAAGGAACACGCTTTGGCAATGGTGCAGGCTTCTTTCAAAGGGTCGATCCCTCCGTGCTCCATGAACAGTTCAATTTTCCACAGCAACGCCATAAAATGTCCACGTCGGAACGACAATACTTTAACATTTCTTCCTGAAAGTCGAAGGGGACCGAAGCGTGAGTCTGGTACCCAGCGTAGAAAGCTTCTCGTTGTTCGGTGTGCATGTTATCGGGGTCGTAGTAGTGAGCCTCAGGCAAATGGGGTAGAACGGCGTGTTGATTGGCTTCGGTATTGAAAAAGTGCGGAAAATAGCCTTTGACCATTTCTGTCATTCCAAACGTTTTAGGTATTCGACTCAAAGGCATGGCCAAGTAACTCATTGAATCTTTAAACTACACTTGACCCACTTGCGTGGGAATGATTTTGGCTACGTTCAAAGTCACTTTAGGACGTTCGGTACTTTGTTCCGTATAGTATCTGAGAAGAAATTGTCCATTGTATCCCGAGAAATTGTGAGCCATCACCGTGGAATAACGATGACAATCTCCGTAACGTTCGATGTCCTCTTGGCTCCACGTCTCGTCGATAGAGTCTAAGATCCGTTGGGCGAAATCGGCCAGCGTGTTCGGTCCCCAAATGAATTTTTCTCGTCCTCCAAGGAATCTTGCTGCAGTGTAGTCAATGACTAAAGATAGGCTCTTGGATGCACTTCTCGCACGCTCGGTGAGTCACGCAGAAATTAGGAATGTGAATGCCGGTCTCTTGCATGCATTCGAAATCGAAAGATGAAATTCCCTTTCTTCATCTGTTCATCTTCTTCTTCATGTTTGGAATGGTATTTTTGAATGTAGCATTTGTGTTCCAAGTCCACGATTTGATGACAAATGTGACATCGCTTCTTTCCTGAACTTACGTGCGCCTTGGTGTTATTGGTACGTATCACTTGTCCACAAGTTGGGCACAATCTCAGCAGCTGACAAGCACATTTCTGTTGTGAACCTTGCGTTTTCAGATGTTGTTGGTAACAGGCAGGGCTGATAAAAGTGCAGAGCAATGCACTCGTTCTTGTCCTTCGTCTTGACAGGGTTTAGAAGCCAAACATCCCTCACATTTCGATCCACAATGCTTGTGTTGCTCTCGATTGTTATTGCCGTAGTCACATTTCTCACAGTAATAACTGTATCCCAGGAATCCGGTGATACTGGTAATGGCATCGAAATGTTCATCGTGATGATAGACGTGAATGTATTTTCCGTCTTTGAAATCTTTGCCTCGAAACAACAGAGATCAGCGCACTTCTTTACTGTGCACTTTCAAGGTGTAGCGTGGAGCCAAGACGTCTTGCAAGTTTTGCATTTAAGGAATGCCACAGGGTGTGTCTTTGTAACAGGAGTTCTGCTTCTCTTCGTTGTTTGGCTCGGCTAGATTTTTGAATAGTTTTCCAGGCTCTTTTCCATTCTGCCGTGTCGTTCTTGTCGGCATACGTTCGTCCCACCACGATGGCACGGGCTAAACACATTTGGTCTTGAGGGTTGTTAATTTGAACGATGTTGCGCTTGATGCTGCGAAGGTCGTCCACCAATAATACCTTTTTGCGCTGTCCAGTTCCTTGAGGAAGAGACACGTGGGTCATGAACAGTGTCGCTTTTCCGTCGGTGATGTGAAACTTGTCGTTGGATTGCTATATGTGTTGAATCTTGTCCATGACTTTGGAAGGTGTCAATTCTGCTGGACTGCTAAACTCGATCCAAACGGGGGATTTCAAACTGTCGTGATGAATGGAAAGTCTCAAGCGGTCGTATTCTTTGGCTTCACATTGCTGTTTCAGTGTGGTTAACAAAGAATCCCACACATCGGTGATGAACCCCTCTGCTTTTTCCAACGGTACGTCGGACTTGAAATCTTTAAACTTCACCGATATGTGTAGGCCGTGGTTATAAATTTTCTAGAGGAGCGTTTGTCCGTTTCTCGAATGTGCTAGTAATTTTCAGGGTTTACTGGTGGTGATGGCGGACTTTGGCTGGGTGCAGAATCTCTGGGCCTGGATTCTGGCTCACTCATCGCATCTTCAAAATCGCTGGCATGAGTCTAAGCCAATACTTCAGCTACTGTGCGAGGCGATAAGTCACGTTTCTGCCTCTTACTTTCTTCTCCTTTCTTCACGAAATGATGCGATCGTTTCATCTTGACTGCAAAAAGTCAAAATGACTACATTTGAAACGCCATGGACACCTTTATATTCATGTCAGGGTCGGTGTATATATAAAGGGCTAGTGCCTTCCCTCCCAGTATTCATTTCACTCTCATACCGACCAGCACAATGGAAAAACTCACACAGATCGAACTTATGATCAGAACTTTACGAGGTGTCATGCGAAAGTTTTCTTCAAACAAGCCGACGGACTACTCCCCCTCCATTCGAGATAAAAGTCAAGATACTTGCTATATCTGTCAGAAAAAAGGGCATTGGGCTACAGAATGTCCAGACCGTCAAAAAAGTAAGACCAGTGTCAAAAGAGACAAAAGTCAAGATACCTGTTATCATTGTCAAGAGAAAGGACATCGGTCTTCAGACTGTCCCAAGAAACAACAGGAGCAGGAGGAAGAAGAAGAAGAGGTACCCTCGGCAAAGGAAGAACCGCGACACGTTCAGAAAGAGAAGTAAAGAAAGTGAAAAAAAAAGTGAGGAAGAAGAGGAAGAAAAACCTGTGAAAGTGATGAAATTAAGAAAACAGAGAGAGTAAAAAAAACAAAAAGACACAGAAGAAGTCTATCAACTTTTTTAAAGTGTTGTGTTGTGAATTGGATTGTAAAATTTGTACCAGAATAAGCCAGACAGAAAAACGTAAGTGTTTCCTGGTTTTGATTTTTTAGAATAAGGGCCAACACTCACGCACTCACACACGTACATCATAGGGTTAAAATGGAATTTTGAGTTTTAATTGATTGAGGCAAAATGAATACTATCTCTTTTCGAAAGAAATGGGTGGCGTTGAAAAGGACCGTTTGGTGTTTGTTTTTTTTTGTTTTTTTTTTGAAAAAAAAAAAAACAAACTCAGGAACGAGAAGCAATCAGCTTTAACTGCCTTAAACCTTTGCCACGACCAAGGCCAACTTCTGGACCTGCTCCTGTCGATGATTTAGTAGAAATCACTAGGGCTGGTATCTCAGGCGTACTAACAGGGTTGGACTGTTTGGCTTGAGAAGGTCTTTTTCTCTTGGGTCGTAATAAAGAAGTCTGATACATTTGTTTCAGACTCCTTAACTCTGCCAAAATGTCCAAGAGTACCATTAACTGTTCTCCTTCTCTCCTAGACCTTGTTTCTTTTCTGCTTCTTCTTCTTCCTGTCGTTTTTTTCTTGCCTCTTCTTCTCGCTGTTGCTGTTGCTGTTCAAGGAGAAAAGCTTGTTCTGCCTCTTTCTGTTGTTGTAAAAATTTCTCCAATTCTTCTTTCTGTCTCTGTTTAAATTCCTCGACGTGTGGTAAAGAAGGAGAAGGTGGTGAAGGTGCTGGTACCGGAACAATTTCCTGCGAAGAAGAGAGAAAATCCACAAAATCCCAATTGAAATCAGCCTCTTCTGGAAGTAGACCTGTGTTGACTTTGGTAGCCGCTGCTATGCCATCGCTTCTCGTCTCCACGGCCGGTGCACCCCAATTCATTGTCTTCCTAATTTCCGTCATGTTTCAAAATACAATGTCGCATCGATTCACTGCGCACAGACGCTAGCGCACCTATATAGGGAATGTGACGTCACAGGTAGCTCTCTTCAGATTGGAAGACAGACTCCGCGAAGTGACTGAATTTTGTAACGCGTGTTGGGATTGGTGAACAATCTCAATCCGTTTCGATCCGGTCTTCCACTATAGATAAACGCGGTTCACCTCATTCCCTTCACCTGTTCTCGTTATAAGATGTGGACAAACGTTGAATCCTCTACTTTCGTATCGTCGTTGTTTTTCCGTACGGACTTACCCATGTATGGTAGATCATCATGGACCATCATCCGGATCACCGATACGACTGTTTGGAAAAGAAGATGCTATGTGGAAAGACAGGGTTGCCTGAAGAGAGTCCTCATCTACGGTCCAGAGGTTAGACGAAGTTTAAGAAAGGGAAGAAGATCATTATGATGTCCTCTATGTTAACGAGCAACAGAGAGTGTGAACCCTACAAAATAGTTTTCGAACAAATATATTAAACATGAAAATCGTACTAAATAAGGCAAAAAATATAGGTCAATAACGCTAAACCAGAACCTCTAACCGAATTGAGATTCTCTTTAGGTGGGTTATTTACGCTGTTACTCATTCGTGACACCTGTGTTTGCAAATGCTATGCATGTTCGTTTATGTGCTCGTGCGCGTCATTTTTGTCAGTCCACCCTCTCTGCTGCTGTGGATTTTATCCAACTATTTTATCAAGTCCGTTACGATATCTCGACCACGGATCATGTACATTTATTGTTATAAAACCAAACGGAGTAGCTTGTGCTTTTGAAAAAAAGTGTTTGAACTTAATCATGTCCATGTCCCCTGAAAACCAAGTATAATAAATATTTTGCAGCGTATGATTATCAACTCCGTTAAACACAACCAAAATATTGCAGTTGTCTCTGATTACTTTAGGTATTTGTGTATGACGCTGGGTAACATAAATCACGTCTGTATTTTTATGTCTACCTCCAGAAAATATCCGAGCTGGATTTGATTGTTTCTCCAACATCACATCATCGTATACCGCAAGATCATTAATAAGTCCATCAAGGTCATCTACAGATGGCGCTTCATCAATACTAGTAATAAAATCAATAATATTATTACCGTCTTCATCCAGCAACTTTGCATTTTCATTAAAATCTTTAAGCACTTCATAGCATCGTTGATCATATACAGATGGAGCTACTAAATATAACTTATCCCACTTAAGCCATCTCATTATTAAATTAAGCAATAATTGTGTTTTGCCTGATCCAGATGGACCTATTATTATCATCCTGATAGAATTCAGTAGCGCTGGGCGATGCTTGACTGGCTCTTGTTTCGTGTCGCCGAAAAGTCAGTTATATCCATAATAATAAATAATATGAATCTATATTGTGTTCGATGCAAGGCACCCACCCCCTACGCTGGATCAACAACAATAATAACAAAAAATAAAAAACGCGCACTGACAGGTAAGTGTGAAAAATGTGGCACAAAAAAATACAAATTTATTTCGTCTAGCACAAAGACCGGAGGTGATATCGCTGCTTCGTTGGGAAAATTACCAGGGGATCCATGGGCGAGGTGTCCCGGAGAAAAACATTTACCCGGATACAATTATTGTGGTCCTGGAACTCGACTTGATATCCGACTTGACGAACGAAATCAACCAAGACCAGGAGAGTATCCAATCAATAAGATTGATCAAGCGTGTCATGTTCATGATGTTGCGTATAAAAGCAAGGATTTACAACAACGACATATTGCAGATGTGAAATTGATTCATGCGTTAAATTCTATACCTGATACATCTCTCAGAGAAAAACTCGCTAGTTTTCTAGTGAAATCTGCTATGAAGGGTAAACTAATGCTAGGGGCAGGTAATTAATTATATAACTATTATAATGGAATCTGTTTATTATAGCCCAAGAGGATATTGGAAGGCAGAGCAGAGATTAGTAAACTTGCTGAAGCAGCAAAAGTCTCACGTGCTATTGCTGCAGCGTGGTTAGCACGACAGGCAATATGGCAAATCTATCTGCGGCCACCTAAAAAAATTCAGTACGCGTATTTTGATGTCAGCGTTCCCAATGAAGTTCATCAGGCAGATATTTTGTTTTTACCGCACGATACTATTAAAACACGTGGACGTCAATCACGCACATACAAATACGCGTTAACTGTCGTGGATGTTGCAAGTAGATATAAAGAAGCGGAACCGTTATCGACAAAAACAACATCTGAAGTTGCATCTGCGTTTGAACGAATTTATCAACGAGGACCCTTGCAATGGCCACAGTTGCTACAAGTTGATCCTGGCAAAGAATTTCTTGGTGCAGTATCATCGCTGATGAAAAAGCATAATGTCAGAATCAGACAAGGACACACTACAATTCATCATGATCAGGCAATAGTTGAACGATTTAATCGAACACTCGCTGAGCGGTTATTTGGATACCAGTATGCGAAGGAAATAATTCAGGCAGATACGAGATCTCGCGAATGGGTTGCAAGATTACCAAGTGTGATAGCTGCGTTAAATAATGAAATTACTCGTGCAACTTCTATGAAACCTATTAATGCAATTACACAGAAATATATACCCCGTGATGGCTACGAACAACGACGTGACTTTTCAAAACAGCCAGTGTTAGGTAATGTGACTGTAAGGTATTTATATGAACCTGGTGAACTTGAAGGGGGTAAAAAAAGAGCAACTGATCCTATCTGGAGTGTGAACACACATAAAATTTCTAGCGTGGTTAGATCTAAGGGTAGACCTGCAATATACAGACTGGATTCAAATGCTCCTCAACGTGGATTTGTGCGTGAACAATTACAAGTAAGTCCTGAAGACACACAATTACCACCGCGTTCACTTTTGTAAACTAGCACCCCTACGTCGATTGCATTCAAGACAGGTCAGCATCACATTTTCGCGTGTGTGACCAAGACTACTATTAATTCTGTCTACGGTAAACTGTCTTGGATTATTTCTCGAATATTCCCATAGCATATTACAGTTACAACTTGCACAATGATTATTCTGTCGTTGTTTTAGTGTTATAACTAATTCAGTATCAATATCAAAGTCGCGATTATTTTATTTTTTTTTTGGTCACATTGCTTATAACCAAATAGTTTTTTCTTATTACGCCATTGCCAGCAGTTTCATTATTATTTTCTATAAAATTCATAATAACCCTGTGTAGTTGAGATATTCTTCTGACTCGAGAGACTGCGAGATAAATTAAATTTGACCATTCGATTCTATCATCGACAATCCAGATATTTGTATCAGTAATAGTTAGTCCTTGTGACGAATGAATCGTTATAGCATATCCTAATTTCCACGGAGTTTTATCCATGATCAACGCGCTCTCAACAACATCAACATCAACCAAAACAATATCATGTAATACAAGATTTTGTTTTTCATTTGTTCCTGGAATTTCAACTTCAATATTCTGTCGTCGAGTATCCGCTGGGCGATAACACAATGGTACGGATAGATTTTAAAAATTTTCTTTCTGTAACAAAAATAATTTTTCTTGCAATTCATCACGAACTATTTTTCTACCTGCAACTATTAAATCATTTGGTCTCCATAAATTCCAAAAATCGTTCACAGGAGTTTCTGGAATTACTTCACGCATTATATCACATTGTATCCTATCTGGCTGTAGTCTGATTAATCTTTTAAATTCTTTTAGGGATTCATCAATAGCTCTATGATCATCGGTTATCTCCTCATAATAATCCACAAACATTTTTAACCATTCGTGCGGGGACTGTCCAATAAAAGGTTGCGGCTGACCATGATCGCCGCACATATTCACAGCAGTATTTTTTGTCAGTAACCAATCGAGAAATATTTTCAATGTTTCTAACGATACTGTACAAATTTCATCCCAGATGATAATCCGGGGTATATATTTCTCACCCATTCGCTCAGGTGTCCACGTATCTCCGCACCATCTGAAGAAACCATGATAAGTTTGAGATTTTACTCCTCGTTCATATATTTCTCTGGCTAGTCTATGTGTAGGTGTCAGCACAATCATATCAACGGAGTTCTTCAAACCCTTAACATCGTCACGGCGAAATAATTCAATGGCACGTGTTGTTTTTCCAGATCCTCCAGGTCCATTGAGATAAACGGTTTTATGTCTGGCCACAGGATCAAACACAGATGGTGCCGATGATTTCAATATTTGATTTTCATTGCTGTAATATATTTCCTTGATTTCAAAGTCTGCAGATTCGGAATAGTCAAGTATATTTTCTTGTTTTATTCTCCATGACCCCCATTCACCATTACCGAGTAGCGGTTTTAGCAAATCTAAGTATTTTTTATTTATATAAAATGAATCCGTGGCAACTCTGACAGCGTAACGAGGAAATCTGTTTATCATCGATAATAAATTTACCGAAACGTAAGCGAGCATAGAAGATCTTAAATGAGTAAACTGCGGTGACTCACCATCAATATAGCTCACGACTGTACCTAATTTAGACCCGTCTGATAAATAAGCATTACTCCGACTCATACATGTGTTTTTCTCCCGTTGTATCAGCAATTATAAAATCGAGTTCAGCATCATCCATAATTAATCTTGTACACGTTCGTTTATGATCATATGATCCTCCTTGAGTAAACTTACCAATTATTTTCCTACCAAGATCTTTTGCAACTTTATTTTCATAATCAATCATATCAGGATTTTCATCCCCTGACTCTGTCAGGGAATATTTCTTTTGTTGTGGTAACCAAACTTGTTTCTGCGGACGATACGATATAATGGCTTCGTTTACTTTCCAGTAACAAGCATATATCGTAATAGTACTATTGGAGCCCAATATTTTTCTGAGAAATGTCTTCCAAACCAAACATAAATAATCGGATGCAGATTTTTCGCAAACTCAAATGACTCTATACAAGCAAATCCAGTTAGGTCAAAATCAGGTAAGAGTCCATTTATCGCAACTCTGGTTATCTCGTGTGTGGGATGTTCGAATCTTTTAAAGTATTCAGAACATTCTCCGTATCCAAGAAAACTTCCAGGATAACACGCTACCATATCAACCGATATAATATTGCTATAATCGTATTTAGTATTCCATAATCCGCCGTGTCCGTATTCGACACAACTGTGCTGGATGTCTTCAAGAGATTCTAATCGTGTCGGTTTCCATGAATTTTTTTTCCTGAGCAAAGTGAGCAGCAACCGATGGAACTGTAAAACAATTATTTAGTAATTGTTCAACTTCAGCATCATCAGAATTATATTTCAATGCAAGATTCTTCATTTTTTCGTGGAGAGATTCTGCACGATAAATTTCTCCGTTAGGCCTTACAAACTGATCGTAATACGAATCTGAACTTTGAAATAACCACACGGATACAGGGTCACTCTTACTAATATCATTGATAGCGTCGAATATATAATCGCTGTAAAATTTAACTGTTCTATCCCGTGGAAATATTGTTACTGCCACAGTCCATGCATGTGCGTCATGATCAATGATTGTTATAGGGGTTCCATTTTTTTTATATTTCGGTTTGTACAAAATCTCTCCAGTTAGTGTTTTTACTGCTATTGGAAATTTTAATTTCTTTTCTAGTTTAGCAACGTCGCTGATAGATGCTCCGGTATCTTTAACTGTTTCTGCCCACGCATTTATTTTTTTACGTCTTAGATCCGTTAAACCGTTTCCGCGTATTGCTTTTGAGAAATGTTCTATAACTCGCTCAGCTACGCAGTTTAGTCCCCTTGACAAAGTCAATGAGGAAAATTTCATTGGTTTGAGATTATTAACGCTAGGTTTATCATTTAGTGGATATATCGCGTAAACAACTGCGGTTACAGGATACTCTCGTTCATAATACGGTTTATCAATACCAGTCAATGTTCCTGGTTTGGATTTTTTTATTTAATGTAACAGTATTATTTCCAGTATGAAGCCGTACAGGGTCACGTTTATCACGGATAATCCAAGTGTCGTCATCTGTCTGCACAATAAATTTTACTAGAATAATATATCGCTGATTGTCGAGATAGTTGATAATATTTCTACCTCGTTCGTCATGCATTCTAAAATCAATGGTATTCATGATTCTAAATGTCGACCAAGTATGAGCCGCACCATCGTTGCGAAATTCTTTCTTGGCTTCACGGATACGATCAGTTATATCGCTATTTATCAAAGCCAGATCTTGCATCGAAAAAATGAATTTAGATTTTGGTAGTTTGTCAAGATCGAATCTTGCTCTGGAAGGTTCAATTGCGGATAATCTCTCAAATTCCTCCATACTATAATTAAAGCAAATATATGTTTAATTAAACTTTAATTATATATATAATGATGCAAGCAAATAACAAATACAAGTGGCTAATGATAGGATTTTCTCTTCCTTGTAATAAATCATGCGCAAATGAATTATGTGGTCAACACATGCAAAGTTGTCGCAAAGGTAGTCTAGGACCAAAACCGTGTTTACGATGTGGTGTTGGGGTCAGAGGAGAAACACGGTTATGTGTGCAATGCGGTGGTAAAAGATACAGAGAGTTGAAACGATATTATGATAAGAAATCGTCAGGTGAATCTCCCATAAAAGCCGTTGAAGGCTATCTGGCCAGATTTTCAAAATAATCATTTAGACAAATAGTATTACTATATAAATGGAACAAAATGAATTTGTGAAGCATCCAATAATTAAAAATTATGAAGCGTCTCGAGATGGTGTCATCAGAAGCTGTCAACTACAAAAATCAGTCGGTGCTGTTATTAATACTGGTTATCTCATATTTCGTGCTGGAAATAAAATGTATCTATCTCATAGATTTGTATTTGAATGTTTTCATGGGGTCATCAAAGACGGATTTGTCATCGATCACATTGATCGAAATCGGAAAAATAATAATTTATCTAACCTGCGGGTTGTTACACCAAGTCAGAATTCTGGACTCGGAAATACTGGCATTAATTCTAAAACTCCTAAGTCGGTTATATCCACAAATACAGAGACAGGTCAAGAAATAATTTTCCCATCGATGAATGCGGCTGGTAAATATCTCGGTATTTGCCGTGCTTCAGTATATTATGCTGCAAATAGTATTACCAAATCAGCATTTTCGAAAAAATTTAAGCAAAAAATTACGTTCCGGTATATACAATTAAGGGAGATAAATCTGTCATCGCTGATAGAGTAATCAAGCAGTTGTCTCCCTTTTGTTATTGCGTACATAACTACACATTTATTCAATAGTATATATATATATATCTATATCTATATCTATATCTATATATATATATAATCATTCAAACATAGAAGTCTGAGATATCTCCATATTTTATATGATCAAGCACAAAAATCTCAATTCCATTGACGTTGTCAAGGAATTTATTCTTGGGCGTTGTCAAGATGATATTGAATTCCATTGATAACCGCGCTATAGTTGATTTTACATTAAGCCGTGTGTGCGGTAGTCATTATCGATTTTTTTTTTGTGTCTAGACTGCATGCAGATAGAACTGAACATACATACATCATTGCTAGATAGTTTTGCCATGTTGAAATCAAGGGTTGATAATACAGTATTTTAACCAAATTCAGAAATGTGTAAGATTGTGGATTTTCGTGATTCATTTTATATTTTTGTTCAGAATCTGATAGTATATACTCATCATCCTTGACATAGTCAAAGTGACAGAGTCAGGGCTAGGTAACTATATAACCGTTTTTGAAACGTATATTTGTAACCGAGCTTATGGTCCAGTGCTAAAGCGTCTGGCTCTCATACTCGAGGCCCGTGGTTCGATTCCCCATACCGGACATATGTCGGGTGAGGCGTTAGGATGCCATTTCTTAATAATTGGGGCGCAAGCAAGCCCCAGGAGATTTCATGTCCCCCTCGCCAACGTCAAACAACGTGGCGAGTGCAGTTTTGCACTTACCCCGGGGTTTGATTTTGGAGGGGTTACTTGAAATTGAAAACCTAGACAACCCTCTGAATTTTCAATATTTCGTTTCGCACATTAGGAATTCGCATTGACTTTGTCAATGGGGGTGTGTCTATGCGCTTGCGCCCCTAAAATAAATAGCAGGGTGAAATGAGCTCGTGACCTTGTGACCTCACTGAAGGTTACCCACATAGGGACATTCAGAAAGAATGTCCGCCGGACAAAAAATCTCAATAAGGTGCCTGTGGACCACAAGACAGGTCTTAACCAATGAAAGAGTGCCTGTGCCATAATAAAAGGCCTTAACAAAGGACTCTTAGGACCTTATTGGTAAAGGCTTTACCGGCAGAAGGGACCCCAGTGGAATGGTAGACCGAACGTCATTGCTGCTGTTTATTTTTTATTCAAAAATATCTTTTTATTTTTATCTGATTCAGAATATATTTTTATTTTTATCTGATTCAGAAATATATTTTTATTTTTATTTGATTCAGAATATATTTTTACTTTTATCTGATTCAGAATATATTTTTACTTTTATCTGATTCAGAATATATTTTTATATTTATCTGATTCAGAAATATATTTTTATTTTTTATCTGATTCAGAAATATATATTTATCTGATTCAGAATATATTTTTACTTTTATCTGATTCAGAAATATATTTTTATTTTTATCTGATTCAGAATATATTTTTATATTTATCTGATTCAGAAATATATTTTTATTTTTATTCTGATTCAGAATATATTTTTATATTTATCTGATTCAGAAATATTTTTATTATAATAAAATTTTATTTTTTATGAAATTCAGTCAGATTTTCTAAATTTGATCAGTAAGTTACCTAACAAAATTGTGACTTTGATCAGATTTTCTAAATTTGACGAGTAATATACCCATCAAAATTGCGAATTCAGTCAGATTTTCTAAAATATTTTATATTTATTAGAAATATATTTTTATTTTTATTAAGAAATATATTTTTATTTAAACAAATATTTATTATATAATGAATCATGAAAATAGTAATGCTATTATAGCTGCTATTAAGCAATTACAACACAGCGGTATAAAAATATCTGATGAGCTTGATCCTGAAAAAATAATGAGTGATTTTGAATCATTACAATTTCGAAAGTCCGTGAATAGATATACGCTGCCCTCCGATTATAGACTCATAAAGTTAATCCAGCAGGCGATGCTACAGTCGCTGGCAGCAATCACGGATACGCAAGTGAAATTATTTGTTCCTCTTTCACGTTCAATCGAAAAGGTTAGGTCAGAATTATCTCACGAATACGAAACGAAAAGAATTGTACACGCTCGTATAAAACAATTGAGAGATATTATGTCGATGACGGAGTCATTGAATGAAGTTTCGGAAGAGTTACCAGCGAAAGATAAGTCAGAGTGTGACTCTAATCATAGTGAAAGTGACTGTAGTGACGTTGACAACGAGACCAATAGTGTCACCCGTGACATAGTCAAGGACGTTGTACCAGGATAATTCATTTCTGACTACAATAAAAAAAATTAATTCATTAATAGATTTTTATGTGGATTCAGTATCATGATCAAACATACTAAACCACCGCGTTCACTTTTGTAAACTTTTGTCTGAATCTGATAACTGATCTCCACATTTTCCATAATAATAATGATGATATGTGGTGATCAGTTATCAAATTCAGACAAAGTTTTTTTTTGCTTGGTGTTTTCTACGAACGCACATACAGGTTTATATTTAATATTTCTGACCTAAGATCGAGCAAGTGGCCAGTCTGGTCAGTACGTTTGAAATGTATCCGCGATAAGAGTGGATTATGACATTTTAGATAAACAACATTGATTGGTTCTGATACAATCAAATAACCTGGTGGGACTTGAGGTGTAAATGAATACAGAATGTATCCTTGTTGGGCCTGATTGGATTTTTCAGTGTCAACTTGATAACTACCATCAATGACATCGCATACTAGATTGACAGCGATCGTTGATGTGATATTAACGATGCCCGGTGATATATGGCGACCTTCGCTGTATGGATTATTATTGTATCTGAGGATACTTGCTGGTGGGGCTGTTTTTCTCCATGATTCGAGAATCTTTGGAAAGTTTTCACTGATTACATCACTGATTGATTTTTTTAGTTCAGTATCGTCAAATCCGGGAAATATAAATTTTTGTAATTGTTGATCAGTTATATTAAAATGTTTGGTAACTTGCTGTGATCCTTCACCATTGAAGAAAGTTATAATTTCTTCATTGGCACCCTGAAGATGATCCGCAATTATATTTAAGATCTTTATTGTTTCGATGATTTGTTGTTTTGTGTCCTCGCTATAGTACGTGATAATACTTGAAAATAATTTTTTTAGATCATTGAGAAATCTTGCATGTTCAGATCTGATATCGTCCGAATAAGATTTCAAAAAATTTACACTGACAGGTAATCCTGTAACAATAACTCTCGTTTCTTTGTGACGTTTTTCTTTATCATACTCTATACTGATTAAAACCTGTCCAGTATCATCATCGATGTATTGTCGTAGCGGCTTTTCATAACTGAAATGTTTTGAATACATTCTTTCTTTTGTAAAAAATTCATCTTGCTGTGGTTTTGGTGGACCATTAACAACAAGTGGAATCTCAGGCCATCCTAATACTGATCTGATCGAAAATTGATAAATGTCAACGGCGTAATCCGGCGATAATATTTTGATGGCCGATGACAGCGTTGGCTCATGAACAGTAATGGCAATCTTTGATTCTTTTCCTGTAATGGATTTAATTCTGCGTTGAAATTCTTCATTGATCTGTTCTATTTGATAACTGCCCGTTGGAATACTGACTACTTGCCAATCAGGAGTTACATCGGGTTTATTTTTATTTACAAATACTAATGAATTATTCGGCGTAAGACCACCGAATGATTTCGACCTAATATTTGACCAACTTTAATAAACCCGTAATTGCGCTAGCGCTATTTCTTTTGCTGGTATTGCAGTTGGAAAATTAATACTAAATTCAGGATTAGTTGAACTCGCTGATATCATTGTAGTTCTTACCGGAGCAGTATTAGTGACGATCTGTTGTAATAATTCCTGTGATGTCATTATTATACTATTATTATTTTAAATCCTGTTCAGGAATTTTTTCATCAAATACTTCATTGTAGATCTTGATTATAATACTGAATTCTTCATCAGATATTATTCCATCGTTGAGCGACGAAGAAATCATCGACGATAATTTGGAATATGCTGCAGTTGCAGTATGTAATTTCATCGTGTACTCGTTCAATTTTTCATTTGTGCACGTATCTATCTTTTCGCGATAATACTGAATATTCCAGCGATCGTGGTTACGATGAAACAACGATTGTTACAACGATCGGCGCTGTCATCGTCAACGTAATACTACGCCGGTTCCAGCAACAATCGCGGAAACCGAATAAATGATGATATCAACGACAACCACACGTCTACGATATTTCTTTATTTTTGCTGTATAATCATCGATGGTGGTTTTTAGTTTATTCTGCCATGTTGTTACTTGATCGTATCTGTATCGCTGAACGTCTATCATTATACTGTATTAAATAATTAATTGAGGTGTTTCAGCTAAAAATTCCAGACACCACCAGTAAGACGATGTGGTTATTTTTTCATCACGTTCCAGTATAAATATTTCTTCGTTACCTTTATTTAATATAATAGACACAATTCCAGAAAAATTATCGGTTGAATGACGCCGTGGAAATGTAGTAAATATCCTGAATTTTGCAGAACTAAATACGGACAGCCTGTACACGCCAGTTACTTCTGCGGTATATCTGATAGTGTTATCCTCTGATGTCCACGTTGATGATCCTGATGATACTGTGTACACGATATTGTTAATTTGTTTGTGTGGAATTTTAATCAGATTAGTTTTTTGAACGATATTAGGAATTCCACTAACAATATCGTTGAGTTTCATGTTAACTTCCAAAAATTCATTAGTGGTTCTGTTTACGTTTCTGCGAAAATTCATAAACAGTTGTACATGATTCAAAAATTCAGTTCTAAATGCAGTCAGTTCCATCAATGATCGTCGACAACGACGTTGTCATCGGAATATTGTTATCGTCTACATATTTTTTGGTTGCAGCGTCGAGATTATCTGTTGGTTCTCCTACATTAATAATTTTATTGTTATTCATGTTAATGACGCCGTTCATTATTACATCGCCGGCTTTTAACACTCGTTCACTTATGCTATCTCGGATCGACGGAGTAACAACACTAGGAACAAGTTTGCCCTCTTTGTCATATACAGCAACAAGACCTTCTCGCGATAATCGATTACGAATAATAATATCGTTGATTGTAATATTACTCGTCTTCAGTTTTCCTTCACGGTTTTGAAATACAACGAATTTGTTTGGATCAACGTTGGCAAGATTGAGCAGGTTAGATAACTCATCATTGATCTGCCTTGTTACTCGCTTGAGTAAATCCTCACCTGGTGCTTGTTGGGTTTTAGTTTTAGTTGATATTCCGTAAATATCTACCATTATATGATTAGCAATTATTTAAAACAGAACTCGTATATTCGTGTACAGCTTTATGAGGTGGTTTCGCTGATCTTGATACAGTATCAAGTATTGCTAGTGCTTCACGGCCACATAGCGGCGGGTCGGTTATTTTTTGTGTTGGTAGCGTTGAATACCAGATTGGAATACTTTGAAGTCTGTCAATATATTTTAAAAATTCTTTTAGTGGCGCCAACCCATACGAATCAAAATAAATAATTCCACGTGGATCAATTGCATATACAACCCAGTGAGTGCCACGACCAGAGCTTTTATCGAGATTAATAATACCTGTTTCAATCAGATTTGGATTTTTCGGAAATTGATCATGCATAAAAACACCTCTAAAATTCTTTATATTTAGTTGCTTAGCAGCATCGAGTAAATCAAAATTAGACATCGGGAAAATCAACGAGTCCCTGGAATTCTTAATCCTTTTCCGTATCGAGTCCCTGGAAGTCTCAGACCGTGACCTCTTCGTTTCCTTTTTTTTAATCCTTGTCCAGTTGCTTTCTTCAGAGCCATTCCAGCAGCTGTCCCAACTGCACCTAACTCAGCAGCTTTTGCAACAGCTGGAGCGGCAGCGGCTATTAACGCTGGGATAGCTGCAAGAAGTGGAAATATACCACCAGTCTTAACGATGTCACTGATAGCACCCGCAGAAAGATTTACTCGTATACCTTTCTTTGATTGCTTAGCTTCATTGAAATGCTTGAACTGGCGTTCTGTTAGAGATAATTTATTTTCGCCACCTGCGATTTGTTCTTGTTTTAATGATATTTTTGTTCCACATCGCTTCGCTGATGCTGACTGAAGTCTTTTGATCTGACTAGGAGTCAGACTGACACTAACATGAACGATCTAATTACATGTTTTCTACTGGAGCATCAATAACTCTCATTCGTCCACCAACACTTTCAAGTAGCATCGTCTTATTACTGAGTATAACGGCGATTGCTCTGTAATTAGCAATAGCTCCTCTTGTAACATGAGCTCGAAAATGTATGTCAACGACGGACTGTCTAAACAAATCCAAATGTTCCAGCGAAAAGTAATAAATCGGGTACATCGTTATAAAATCTAGCTGTGATATTTGTAAACCAGTATCAACATTTTGATCATGCCCCATAAACGACATCAATCGATGATATGCACGCGCCACATGATTTTGCTCGAAATTCAACAAAATATCCTCCGATGGTTCTTGATGCCCGTTTATTCTTAATGAAACCTCGGAAACACCGAGTTTGTCAAATATCATAATACTACGCGTTTGATCATTTACTTGTGCAGCATCTTGAAGTGCAACGAATATATGTCGCGGCGCAAAGATACCCTGTTGTGATGCTATCGGCCATGTAAATAAACCATTAATTGTGCTTTGAACAGCATCTGTGGTTGTTGTTAACCATGATAGCGTCGACTTACCGCCGCTGCCCATGTAAGTGAGTAACCGATCTTCTTCAGGTATCGTTGGAGTCATTACTGGCATCCACAATGAAAGTTTTGTTAGTATTACTTTACCAGCATCACCAGCAGGTCTCCATATTGCATCATCGTCGGTTGCTTTTCGTACGAGTACAATTGTGTGTTTGGCTCCAAAATAACTTTTCTAACGTGTCTGCAGAATCCAATAATATGTGATAGTGGAATCGCGCAAGAAAATCTTCTGCTTCCACCCTGCAACATTGCTCGACGTGATCTAAATCCTAAGTTGAAATCTGGATCGACATTAATAATCATACTTTGCACATCCGCGTTGGCATTTCTAGCAAAGTTCATTGGTCGTCCTATTTCATACTGATTATATTCAGGATGATCAGAAGTATCCTTGGTAAATATCATTGATGGACCAGCTGATCTTGAATAATCGTCGCTGTATCTTGCAAGGCCAAGTATCGTCGTGGCAACGTCGACATCTTTTTTAATCGATTAAATATTTCTTCCATCGATCATGTACGTGGCGCTGTCGAACAACGCCATGATGCCATTATTAACAAAACCAACACTAATATCAGCTCCGTATTCAGTATTATCTGCTTTTAAAATTTCGCCTTCTACTTCGATGAATGCTTCAGCGGGTAAGAAATATCTACTTGTATCTTGAACTTGTAATTCGATTCGTCCACGCTGATTTGACTGTCGTGCGTCGTAAGAATAATACTGATAATCACGTACCGATTCATCTTTGAGAACCGGTGCGTTCATGTCGAATGCTGGATCAGATATGCGTTTGAACATCCTTATTATATTTGCTATCGTTTAACATGCAAACCACTTCCTGCTACCAGACTAGCGGTTATATTTTTTTCTTTTTCACCAGCCAATGACGCTAATTTTTTATTTGCGGCTTGATTTATTATTTTACTAACGTTTGCAGGCATCACTTCAGTGCTGGGTAAATTTACAGGCTGAGGTTTTCGTCGTATTAATCGTGCTAGTCTATCCTTGATTGCAGAGAATGCTTTACTAGCAACGTCACCAGCAGCACTAATACCTTTTTCACGAACAACGTCAATAGCTTTCATTCCTAGTTGCTTTGCAATCGGTATTGCTTTTGGGGCTATCCTTCTAAATAAACCCTGAACAACATCGCCGAGTCCATCTCCGTAAAATGTTTTATATGTAGGTAATCTCGAATTTATCACCCTGACCATAGTCGGTCCACGTTGAGCAGCGTGTATGATCATTTTATTATAGTAATTATATCTAACTGTTTAATCACTGTGACAATCATCGGCTATTTCATTAATGAGGGACCGATACTCGTTAATATCCATGATACCGCCTGTAAATAATCGTTAACAAACAGCAGCTGCTTCATTAATAATTTCTGGAGAATTATTACCGGCTCGTTTTCCACCAATCAGAATTTCTAATCTGTTCACGTCAGCAACGACGTTATCGGGACATGGAGTAATAAGACCACTTCCCCTGGTACCTGTACCAATACCACTTCCAGTGGCACCCGGGGTATCCTGCCATTCTTCTTCCTTACCTGTTGTTTCCACTGCTTTTTTCTTCCTTGATTTCCTTTGTGCTTTTGATTTTTCAAGTTGCTGTTTCATTTCTTCTACGTTTTGTTTTCTTGTTTCTTTTACTTGTTCAATATACTCTTCCACTACCTGGTTAAAAATATCAAACCGATTAACATCTTCCACAGATCTGATCTGCGGAGTATCATGAGCAATACGATATATATCCTTGACCCAATCGCCAGATTTCAGCGTATTAATATACTCAGGTTTCACGTATTTTTCTCTGTGATAATATCCATACGCGGAAATTTTTAGTAATTTATTTGGGTCTTTGATAGCGGCAATACCCTCAGGCGTAAATTTATCTACTATTTTGGTTTTGATTTTCTGGTGGTTCAGGTTGTGGTTGAATTTCAGGTGGTGGTTGAGGAAGTTGCTTGGGTGGTGGTCGAGTTGCTCGAAGACGTCCAGCAATATCGGCAGGCACTGTTTCAAGAGCTTTTTGTGTTGCCTCAGTTGCTGAAATAATTTTCTTTGTCGGTTCAGTAATTGGTTTAAATAATTGTTCTGCACCTTCTGCAAATTCTTCTTGTGTCTGCTGACGCGCTTGTAATTGTTGTCTGACAAAATCACGGACAGGTAGATATTTCTTGATTGCTTCTAGTCGCTCTCGAGCTAGTCTAGCTAAGTGAGCTTCACCAGTCATTATTGATATAACAATGATTTAATTATAGCAGCAGAGAGGGTGGACTGACAAAAATCACGTACAACACCAATAGATCAGTAATTCCAATCTCGTAATTTTTTCATTATTACTCTTTCATATCTCTTCTTCTGCGAGTATCACGTACAACACCAATAGATCAGTAATTCCAATCTCGTAATTTTTTCATTATTACTCTTTCATCTCTCTTCTTCTGCGAGTATCATCCTCTATCGCAGCATTTCTCAAACTTCTCTCTTTTTCGGAGAGTGGTCTACCAAGTTGTTTTTCTATAAATTCTTCAGGTTCACGGAGAACATGATTTCGTTGCTTCATTTCTTCATCGAATATATATCTAATGTAATGATCTGTGGTATCGTTAAAAATATTTTTAACACCAATAATAGGAACAATTTCATCGTTGATGCATCTGAATCCGATAAATTTATTCGGATGAACAAAGTAATGTTGATTTCCGTGTTCATCAATAATCATTTTATTGTGGAAATAATTAATACTTTTACTATTCGTAATTTTGTTACGGTCGAGATATTCGAAAAAACGAGTAAGTGCCCATAAATCATGTATAGTTATCATATAATCATTATTTTAACTCTAAATCCGTAACGATATTACGGTAATCTGATTATTCGGGTATAATAATAAATAAATACAATATTTGGTTAATTACAGCAGCAGAGAGGGTGGACTGACAAAAATTACGCGCATGAGCACATAAACGAACATGCATAGCATTTACAAACACAGGTGTCACGAATGAGTAACAGCGTAAATAACCCACCTAGAGAGAATCTCAATTCGGTTAGAGGTTCTGGTTTAGCGTTATTGACCTATATTTTTTTGCCTTATTTAGTATGATTTTCATGTTTAATATATTTGTTCGAAAACTATTTTGTAGGGTTCACCCTCTTTGCTGCTTAACGAACTGGTTTTAACATAAAAATCCAACGGCCCTTTTCAGGGCCACTTCATATGCCTCGAAAAGATTTATTCTCTCTTGACTAAAAAGTTTTAGTCGATTGTATATTTAATGTTTAACTTCCAAAACAAAATTTATTCTCTTACCTAATTTTTTTTGGTCGATTGTATAATTTATGTGATAGATTGATGTTCATCAATCTATGGTTGTGTTGTATATGTCTCTATCTCTATTGTGTTTGTCACTACCTAGAGTAGCCGCGCGTATTTAGGCCAGCCACTTGCAATATTGTTGCAAGTGTCTAGTACCGTGACGTCATCCCACCTGTTCCATTCCCATTGTCCGTATACAGGCCCAGGGTTTTGATTTTGTCCGTATGAATCTTGTCCTTATATCCCCCGGGGGGGAGGGGGGGGTCTGTAATGTTAATTCCCATTGTCCGTATATCACCCCCCTTCATTACTACTAGCAGTCCAGATGCTCTTTGCTGGGCCTCGATGTAACCCAAAATCAAATATATCCTTTTTTAAACTCCCAGTTAAATTGAAAGATCCTTTTTAAAATAAGTACTCATATGAATAAATGGAACATAGTGGAAACCAAAACACGTCATAACACAATTTCTTTACTTTCATTACATGGAAATATTCCAGGTGACATTTAGTTATTTTCATTCCATCTGCCAAATATAATGCCATTCGTCCTTTAATTCGTGGGATTTTTTTTTTTTTTTTTTTTAAAAATACATACATACATTCATACTCACAATCTAAATATTTTCCTCACGCGCACGCCATCCACTTTTGCTTTCTGAGTTTGTGACTTCTTTTAGGAGGCCTAGTTTTCAAAATCGATCCCACACATTTTTCTGGTATAATTCCTAATGCACTGGACACCAATGCTTACAGCCACAAACGGTTGACGTTACCTTTTTTATAATATGACAAAAAGTCGACCTGGAAATTCCGTAGTAGAGTATGGCACTATTTATACACATGATTCATAATCATACCTTGCTAGTTTGCATCTATGTATTGTTGATCAAAAAACCACAATATGTTTACCGTACTCAGCTGCAAATAGGTTTTGTTCATGACATACAGTTGCTAAATATAGTCTAATGGACATAGCTGGTTAAATAACGCCTACGTAGTTTTCTACAGTTTATCTTCCTGTTCTCTTCTGCGCAATTTAGAATCTAAAAGTGAATCTATCTATCTAGTTATCCGTTTATTGTCCGCTTGACCGTGTTGACCCATGATCGTCTGCCGGATGGAAGAGAAACGGACGGAATAAAGGCGACATTTTGACCACCAAGTTTCATCGTATGAGACATTGAGAGAGAGAGAGAGAGAGAGAGAGAGAGAGAGAGAGAGAGAGAGAGATTTTAGTCAGATTCAGTACAGTGAGCATTCAAAAGCTCCACCCTCGCCCGACTTTACACGGGTTTTAAACGAGTTGCTTTGAAAATATTTCATTATTCAATTAGAATTGCAAGATAAAGAGTCTCACTTCATTTTATTCCATTATACATGTATATAACACTGCTATTTGCTCGCAGCAAATCGAGCTTTTTTTCCTTAAATGCAAATTTGATTTGCTTAACATATCTGGGAAATAATGAGAAATATAATATTTTAAGCAAATGTACATGTGACATTTAAGTTCAATACGAAATTTAATATTACATCAGATAATCTGAATCAGCCTGGCATTTGGGCGAATCAGCTCGTAACCTGGCTCCAATCAGCCTGTAATTAGGACCGAATAAGCCTGGTCCAAATTAGACAAATATTAACTTTATATTTTCTTTATTGCAGATATTGAAAAGTTGAAAGAATTGATATGCTATAGCACATACCTATTTTATTCTGATTTCAGCTAGAAATTTGCTAATACCTATGTTATGTAAGAGCTGAAAGTCACCCTTTGACAATCTCTTACTATGTTAGTGAAAACAGAAATAACTACTAAAATAAATCAGGTATGTGTTTTCCATGGCTTTTCTTATAATATTTTACATGATCCGAATGAGTCCCTAATTTGGGCCGAATCAGCCCGTAAATTGGACCGAATCAGACATGGTCCGAATCGTCCAGCATTTGTATAGCGGGGTGCATAAGGACTCAGATCCTAATTATTTTTCCTGTATAGTCTCCACATTTGTTTCTCAGTACTGAACATTCCACTGTGTCCAACTAAATCAAATGTTAATCTATATACCTTTTAATGATGAACTCACGAAGACGTTCTTACATCAGGTTATCCTGCATTTTTTATATTACGATTACAAATTTCACTTCCGTATCAGCATCACTACCTCATTAATCACTGTACACTGTTGCCATTACCTTTAATATCAATAATACCTAAATCTAACTCTTGTGTCACCATCAAAATAAGAGAGGCAAATAATAATAAAAATCAACTGGATTGCATTCGTGGCCACCGAACCGGCAGTAATGATTATGATCTGAGCCCCATCAGGCCAAATTATGTATCGCCAATTTTAGTCAGACTTGTTATATTTGCATGCTGCACCTATTTCAACTTTATTCAGGAAGTCTTTTTGAATTTCTTTTTCCAAGAAGGCGTGTAACATCTGTCAAAAAGTGTGTAGTGTTGGTGTTGCAGCTAAACCGGAAATAATACTTGTGACCTAAGTCCATACCAAGCACTGAACTAAACTTAAGATGGAACCAATTCAAACGCTTAGATCATTTTTCATTCGAGCAGAAGTCCATTAAAACCCAGATTATCAGAGTTGCGATACAACAGTTGTCTCTGCGTACGAATCCAAAGGTCGTGGTTTGTCCAAGGTCAATCACAGTTGGATGCCTTTGTGTGTCCTTGGGAAAAGCACTTAGCCTCCCCACCCCCTTTAATGCCATTTGTCTTTCGCCATACATATGTACCACACTTTTGATGGTGATCTCATGGACAAAACAGTTTTATATTATTTGTTTATCAGTTGAACTTTATCATAGGAATGAGAATTCCTGAAATGGATCTGAAAAAAAGAATATTAACATGAACTAAGGATCGGCAGCCGCCTAATCACTTTGGTCCAGTTGAGGTTTTGTGGTACTACTATCACATTATTATTGTTATTATTATTATTATTATTATTATTATTATTATTATTGCTTTTAAAGTTCCAATCACAATTATAATAATACTAGTTTCAAAGTTCCAATAATAATAATAATAATAATAATAATAATAATGATAATAATAATAATAAATTTCTTGAATAGATGATTTCTTGCGTCGGGCGAAGATGGAGTTCTCCAATGCTCGCTGTGCTGAATGGGAATAACAGACAATCCTCTTCCATCCGGCAGACGATCATGGGTCAACACGGTCAGGCAGACAAATGATCGGACATCTAGATAGATAGATTCACTTCAAGATTCTAAATTGCGCAGAAGAGAACAGGAAGATTAATTGTAGAAAACTACGTAGGCGTTATTTAACCCGCTATGTCCATTAGACTATATTTAGCAACTGTATGTAATGAACAATACCTATTTGCAGCTGAGTACGGGAAACATGTTGTGGTTTTTTGATCAACAATACATAGATGCAAACTAGCAAGGTATGATTATGAATCATGTGTATAAATAGCGCCATACTCTACTACGGAATTTCCAGTTCGCTCTTTTGATATAATAAAAAATTTAAAGTCAAGGGGGCAGGGGCCAGTTTTTATGTACAAATCTAATGCCGCAATCAGTGACCTAGTACAAAAAAATCATAAAAAATCAAATACACAAGTGAGGTCAAAAAGGTCCATATTTTTAGATACCTATATTAAAACAAAGCATAAGAATATTATTCACTTGACCAGAGAAGTCAATGGCAGTCCATAGCAGAAGATGTTTATCCACCCCAACCCCAAATTTATACCTGCAGTTTTCATGTCCGAAGGTCATTTTTGACACCATGTGATGCTCACAGTGCAAACACAAGCCCTTTTCCTAGATGATAATTCTGCAAAACAGTGTGTACTAAACAGGCTGATGCAATTGAAAATAGTTGCCATCCAAGCCGTTTTTGAGATATTCTACTTGCCCCAAACCCACGTGTTTACTGCTATCGGAGGCTAGCTCTTCTTCCTAGCTGACTATTGGTATTTCACTATCAACATACTGCAGAGTAACTATGGAAGATGTACATGCCTGACATCAATTTCAAGAACAACACAAGCCCAAAACACCTAGTTCACAAATATATCCATATCTTTAATTAGTAAACAATAATAGCTGAAAAAGTCACACCATATCCTTAAGTTAAGAAATTTGCCAGGGGCCAATTTACGAAACTGGACCCTGCCACCCAACCCTTTGTGTCTGTAAGCATTGATGGCTCAGTGCATACGGGATTGGGCCAGAAATGTACGGGTCCGATTCCCACGACCAGATCAGTCCAGATCGGCTATCATGGTAAGGCCATGGGAGAGTTACTTTAAACTGCTTGCAAAGTCACAATATAACTTTGAAATTGTTGTTGTGCCATGAAACATAAACCCCACAAAATATATGTGTAACAACCATGTAATTCCGAGGAATCATTCTTTCTCAGAGATTTTTGTTTTTGAATTTTTTAAACAACCAGTTCATTTAATATACAATTCGGTTGCAACTATTTTGAAAATATGATTTTAGCCGGCGATTGCCTAACAGCGGTGACCTTTCAGACATGTTTTTGACGCACACATGCGTGGTTGTAACGCACAGTTATAAAGGTATTCCATAAAGATGATTTCAGATGGTAATCACGAGTGTTCCCTTTTTCTGCGTGTGTGTGTGTGTGTGTGTGTGTGTGTGTGTTGGGGGAGGGGACTGAACGCATAAAATTCCGCTAAAGATGTATCTGCTAACATTGGTACCATTTCTCGTAGAAAAAAGGTCTAAATTTTTATTTATTGTCGACCAGTTGGAGATGTAAAATTGAATCGATTGTTTTGGATCAAGCAACCGAGATGAGAAAGTAAACTATTCGCGACTGCAATATTATTTTAGCCATAGGATCAATTATTTTTGGAAAAGTCAGCTTATATATGCATCATTTTATCCCTCACACAAGTTCGAAATTTTGCGAAAATTATGGAATATGCTCTCTCTCTCTCTCTCTCTCTCTCTCTCTCTCTCTCTCTCTCTCAACTAGGCCTCCTGAAAGAAGTCTCCAGCTGAGAAAACAAAAGGGGGTGGGGTTCACGTGAGGCAAATATTTAGAGTACGTATGTATGTATATATGTATGTACCTACGTAAGTATGGATGGATTTTTAAAATATATGAATTAAAGGACGAATAAGTCATGGCTTTATTTTTGGCAGATGAAATAAAAACAACTAAATGTCACTGGAATATTTCCATGTAATGAAAGTAAAGTAATTGTGTTATGACGTGTTTTGCTTTCCACTATGTTCCATTTATTCATATGAGTACTTATTTAAAAAAGGATCTTTGAATTTAACTGGGAGTTTAAAAAAGAATATATTTGATTTTGGGTTACATCGAGGCCCAGCAAAGAGCATCTGGACTGCTAGTTTAATTCAGCGATGCCTAAGGGAAATACAAATGGTCAGCTGAGAAATTCTTATACAAAGTAAGTAAGAAAGATAGAAGGTATTCCTAAGAATGTAATACTCAACATGTATGCGATAAAATCGGGAAAGTATACCCTAATACTTAAGAATTAGGCAACACCAAATATCTTGAACTTTCTTTACGATCTGAGGCTTCAGAAATTTTATTACATTTCTCTTCCTCTGATTTTATTAAAAATTTCACTTAGAGCAGCGTTGAAAGCCTTCTATTTCTGTTTTGGATCAATATGGAGGTTCTCGATGATTTGGAAAGAAATAAGCAAACAAACAAGTCTTGAAGGAAGAAGGTAATGAAGAAAGGATGGAAAATTAACAAAAGTAAGGTATGAAACGAATATGGATAAAGGTTAACAAAGGGTAAAAGAAAGAAGGAACGAAATAAAGGAAGAAGAAAGAAATAATGCACACCATGTATGTTATCAATTAATAAAACAACTTTTACCATATTTACATAAATCTGGTGAGACTATACCGCAAATAATCGAAACTTGGTTGACAAAACATGTAAATATTAAAAAGAATAAAATAACTGGAAACCAAAGTAATCATGCAGAATTCCCCCACCCCCATGGACCTCCGATATAACGGACTTTAACTCCTTATAAAGCAAAATGTTCAAATCATACTTAGCTTCTTGTGCCTTTAAAAAATGGAGCAAATGTTTTAAATACACTCTATCTAACAATTACAAGGTAAATGACAGCAACTTTCGGATGAAAAAGGAAAAAAAAACCACTACATTACATACCACATGATCTGTCACGTGTAATCTAAATTACAGCATAATTGTATTTGTCTAGGTAGTTAATATCTCTCACCAGGAATGTTTTTATTTCAAGAAAATTAAACGACAGATTCGTTCGCCCTGTTCAGATTTAGAACCTCCGTCATTATTGTGTTATCACATGAAACGCTTGTAGTTATTACTAACCAGAAAAACACGGCCAGGTATATTTGCACTGCATGTTAAACAACATGTACCAAGAAGAGTACGTACAACATGGAGAGTAACTTCTGAAATTATATCCTTTTTCTTTGATTGGAACAGACACCTCGTATAAGATATAATACAGCTTTTGCAAAGAAAATTCACCGCATCACTCAAACATGTTTTGTATTCTGAACTATCCTCCATTCCGTATTCTGTATTCAATTAAAGAAGCAAATAAAGCTGACCCTCCTAAAACGAAAGTCTTGTATAATGAAGTCATGGTGTTGAATACATAAGTTTCTCAGAGTCCAAAGCCGAGTATTGGATATTTTCCACAACTGAGCATATAAACAGAAGGCAAACATTGTTTCACATGTACTACTATAACAAATACGCCCAAAGAGAAGACAAGAATGGTTTAGCAATAAATTGCAAGTATAATTGTCATCTACCACGGCATTTAGCTAGTGACAAAGCTGATTATACATGAACATATATTATTGCCAAAGCATAGATATATGGCAGTGTTGGACATACGTTCATCATAGAGTTGTCCTTTCTTAAGTACGCAGAATTAATTGAACAAGCACATTATCAACAAACTAATTTAAGAGATCGTGATCTCGTAAGATTCAGTAAATGAATGAAACAGTAAATTTGTTCAGGAGAAATAGTTATGGCCAGATGTTATTATATTAATTAGTACATACATACATACATACATACATACATACTGTTACGAACCGCTTCGGTAGCCTAAGCGGTTAGAGCGTCCGCTGGGATGCGGGAGGTCGCAGGTTCGAACCCCGGCCGAATTATACCAAAGACTTATAAAAATGGTATTTGCAGCTCCCCCCCCCGGCGCTCAACATTAAGAGGCTAGTCTTAGGACTAGTCGATCTGGTGTCAGGATAATGTGACATGATGATACATGTCTAAACATCACTCTAAACTGCTACACTGCATACATTGTAGCGAAATGACTAAACTTGCTAAAGCTACGTTAACTCACTAACCCCTGGCTCCCCGTTTATACTTCATAAGATTAAAACCTGCTTCCGAACTCTATAGCGTCACGGACATTTAAGATACACCAAACTGGGTGGTTTTCCAGAAAAGAAAATCGGATTTTTTGTATGGAATTTAGACTGGCCTGAGATCTAAGGCAAACCTGTCTGAACTACACACAGACAGGCGAACATTTGCAAAAAGTAGGATTTGGAGTAAAAAGTGGCCAGGACACGAAAATGACTGGTCTTATAAGCTAAAAAGAAAATAAAAGGATCTCCAGCTTTTGCACTTATGCACAAAAGCGAGAAAAATAGTCAATTAAAAACGACGTTTCTAGCACATCTAGGCATCTGGCTAAACGAAAATCTCTTGAAAGCATATAGCATATGTATTTGGATGTATTCAGAATTAACCTCCAAATGCGTTTCCTACTTCCATTTCAGACAAAAATGACAAAACTCTCCAGGGTTTAATGAGTTAACAATCTAAATCACATACATATACGTACTGTTACGACTCTATGGTCATCAACTAAGAAACAGAAAGAAGCAAAACCAACAAGTTTTGTAAAACTTAGCAAATAATTTAATTATAAAAGGTATAAAATGAAAATGTAAGAGGAATGTACAGTATTATGAACTGAATCCAAAATAATCCTAAAACTTCTATTCAAGCCGAAAAGAATCGAATGTTCCGAATAAATTTCAGATTCCAAAATGCATTGGTCTGCCATTAGTTTTGATGTATGAAAATGGCGTTGTCCAGAACTCCTTTGAATAATTCACAATATTTTCAATATATTTTTGTCCAATAAGCACTTTATAGTTCCAATGAATAATTCAAAAATGTGTCCTCTCAAATAATATCTAAACACAATATTAAATACATCCGCAGACTGATGTTAAACACAAGAACATACAAAATAAGACTGACTAAAATTGTCCAGCTCCATGCATTTATATACAACATAAGGGATAAAAACGTATTTTCCTACCTGACTCTTTGAAAATATCCCACATCGTTAAAGAACCAATTTGACTTAACCGATCCAATGGAAAATAACTTAAGCTTCTAATAACCCACCTGACCCCACCAGCCAGTGAGAAATTACCTCAATGTTGTCAAAAGGTTTTATTATTAGAAACTTGACATCTGTTTATGTTGTATTAATGATATACCACGTGAAGCATAAATTTTTCATTAAAAGGAAACGAGGCAAGCTTCGTTTCCTTTTAATGAAAAATGCATTCAACGAGTGGTATATCAAAGATACTGCGTACATACTATACATATATTTTATTTATATCACATACAAATACACATATTTGCCCTTTGAGCAGAGTTAAGACTGACTACAGGCAAGTACTTATTGACCGAGTGAATGAACTCCTCAAATCCATGCCGAATGTGTCCTCTGCAAATGTAGTTCTGTGCCTTTGTGGCTATTCACAACCACCTTTGCAAATTAATAACTTGATTGTTTTCTTTTTTGAGTTTCTGTTTTATTCACATTGATTAAATCAATATAAGACGAGTTTATGATTTAAACATGAAAAATTGTTTGAATGAAGAAAGTAGAGCACGACAAACACATGGTTAGATTCTTGATCACTGAACGTGCAGCCATTCACGTACCGGCGCATGGAGATTAGTGTGGAACTAAACGAAATGACGAACCAACAAGAGGTAATTAAAATATTTTAATATTTAATATTTAAAATTCTCTCTCTCTCTCTCTCTCTCTCTCTCTCTCTCTCTCTCTCTCTCTCTCTCTCTCTCTCTCTCTCTCTCTCTGGATCAGTGTAGCAATATAGGGCCAAAATCCATGAAAATACGAGCGTTGGGAATTTTCGCTTGTGTCATACGACGATGTCTCTGGACCTATGAATGATGGTAAAGTTAAATCAAACCGTCCAAATGAAAAAGAGAGAGAGAGAGAGAGAGAGAGAGAGAGAGAGAGAGAGAGAGAGAGAGAGAGAGAGAGAGAGAGAGACTACAGCAACAACAACAAAGCATTAAATACATTACAGTATGTGCGCCTTGCAACCAAATAAATTTACCGTACAGTGTCGACAGGCTATTGCAACTTTGTATCGTTGATTATATAAACACTGTAGATAAATCCCAAGGAAAGTGTACACATACCGTTACGACGAACCATATTCTTGTAGGTTACTTGGTGTAAGTTCAGTTTCAAGGTTTTCATCCAGCCAAATTTTTTTCTATCTCACTCCAGATTTCTGTGTATTTTGTCCCTTATTCATGAGAGGGGAGGGTGGAACGGAAAAGTAAAGGATTGCGATGAAATTGTGTACCATGTTAAATTCATTAAGTACACGGGAATTACTAATACTTTTATCGTTATTTTAATACATCACTAATGATCAGTGAGTGGAAATTCATCATTGATCTACAGGCCTAGAATCGACAGCACAGTTGTCAGAATTTTTATAAATGCATATTATTGCACCATGGATGGATCACAATTTGATATACCA
>JAECUM010025603.1:0-59168 GCA_016617855.1 Megalonaias nervosa
ATTTCCCTGTGAATAGCCCCATCCCCTTGGTAGCCTCAGTAAGATGGGAATTGACTGACCAAAATCTAGGCCAATTTAAGTACATGTACTCCAAGCATATAAATAGCAACTATGCAACCATGTGCTTATGCCGACATTGAATAATCATAGTGAATGTTTTTCATATCAGGATGTGACCGATGCAATATTTTTTTGTGGATTTTATTACACAAAGGTAACCAAAATGTAATTTGTCAATATACAGGTGTATTTGACACTGGTTTTGTCTTCATGTAACCAAAATTTGCATTGTTTGGTTTAAATGCTACTCACTGACGACAGGTCACCCCTTACTGACGAATTTAACTTGTATCTTTTTTTCAGTACCCTCCCCCCACTTATCTCGACATCCGCTTATGTCGACAATATTTCCTCGGGCCCGAGGATGTCAACATAAACGGGTAGGACTGTACCCATCTTTCATTTTCTGTGGTATAATAAAATGTTTTTTTACATGCAATATACAACGTTCCAGTGAATCTTTGAATTATGATACCGTTTGTCGCATATGATTGCAATTGGTAACATTCAGTTTCACTGTAGAAATTTTTAGCTGCTGTGCTCATTAACATTACACTGCTACATCATTTTGATTGTGATTTATATTATTTCAACTTTTATATATTTGTATTATGCACTTGTTTGTTCCTCATCTTCATTACAGAGTGACAGTCAAGTGCAAGATGTGTAAATGATTTCAGGTTGTGCAGGATGGACATGAGACATATCATTGCATACATTGCTTCTTGGCACATGTGTAATGTGTGCACTTTAGTATGGAAATACTTGGTCCATGTTTTGTATAAGCAGCTCAAGGGCCGTTAAAATGAGCATGCTCACTACATCATAGCAAGATTTTTGACATATACCTTGCATCTGAATCATTGATTGGTCTCATGTCAAGATACCTTATCCACCCCCACCCCCATGGAGATGCAGAAACAGCAATAGAACATACTGTATCCATGAATACAGTCTGATTGGTGATGTCAAGATGCCCTCTCCACACCCTCTGAACATGAAGAATAGCGCCAAAACATGCTGTATCTGTGAATACAGAAGAATTGTTGTTTAGTCTTGTGGGTGATACCAAGATGCCAACTCCACCCACCATGCAGACACAAAAACAGCATTAGAACATGCTGTATCCATGAGTACAATAGAAAGCACAGCCAGGTAGAAATGGTGTTTATATATTGAAATCCCACCATGGATTAGCCTAGGACCCTGCCATGGAGGCATGAGGGCTCATGAATAAATAGGACCACCCAATGAAGCATGAGAGCTTGCAGTCATGTAGTCCTTCTTTGTTAGAAATTATTAAGAAAACAAACCAGACATAAAGATTTGCGATTTGACTAATACAGTATGGATGGACAGTCCATATCAGTATGTCACTCCAGATGGCATATCCAATGGGCAAAATGGTGATTAATGCTAATATTACTTCATTATCATTTCCCATTGATAAAGGTGATGAAACCTAAATGCCAGAAAAAGTTGATCTGACAATGAAATGGACAGAATTTAATTCTTAGCAGTGACAGAGAAAATCTGTAGGATTTTGTCTATGTTGAATGCTCTCCTGAACCTTCTGTCAGTTAAGCCTACAGTGTCAGTACCTAGGTAGATGTAGATGATAATGATGATGATGATGATGACAGTTTGTCATTCACAATCTAGCCACAGTTATTAAAGATTGCAAAAACTACTGGGCAACCCATAGAGCATTCATGATCCTGGTAATGCAAGAGCTTCTTTTTGGTGGGTCAGTTGCATGAAGTTTTCTCTACCCACTGATAAAACTCTTTGTACAGAGATGTTTTCTTTAGGTGTACTTTGTTTAGGTGTTGATAAAGTGCACAGACAAGACTCCAGATGCCATGCCAAAATTAGTCAAGAATGTTGTCTTGACTTTCTGCTTACATGACTTACCTATTCTCTTTATGGAATGTGATCAGGTAATTTACTCAACAGAGAAAGCAAATTTTTTGTAAATTGTTTCTCCGAAAATATTTACCTGATTGCATAAAAAATGATCCCTCCCACCATTTCCCACAATGCTACCATCCTTTAAAGTCTTGCTCACATAAAAACTCGAACATCTGGGTATAACAGTGGCCACCTAGAAGGCAGGAAAAGATGTTAACCTATAAGAGTTACTTCCCTTTTCCTTTAAAATATAGACAGACATTTTTCCATCTTTACGGACAGGCAGGATTTGGAGTAGGAGAGAATGCTACGCTAATGTCATGCAATCAGGTTAGTATTTTTGGAGAAACATAATTTACTAAAATATATGTGCTTTCCATGTAGGATGTGCCACTGTTTATAACACATGTTATCAACACAGTCTGATCAAATTATCAGATAAATTTCAAATTATCATATGTACTCACTTATAAGTCGAGTCCAGCTGCAAACTACACAGACCCATATCTGCCATCACATGATGCATGGGCAGATTTGGTTCAGTAATTTTGTTGGGAGTAATCTGAAGAACAAACAACATAGACCATGATCTTCCCACACATTATGTGATGGTAGATTGGGTTCTGTATTTGCAGTTGGTCTTGACTTATAAATGAGTAAATACAGAATGCATATCACCGTTGATCAGATTATCAAAAAAAAACATAATATCAAAACTTATTTTGCAATTTTTTCACCTAGTTTTTTGTGATTTTTTAATAGTTGACACTTTTCTTTTCAACAAGATGTCATATATCCAAAGATACCCAGAGTTAAATTACATGTGTATTTAAGCTGTCTGTATTAAATTACATGTATATTTAATCTATGTCATTATAAATTGCATGTATATTAATGTTGTCTGTATTAAATTACATGTATATTTAATATATGTCATTATAAAATTGCATGTATATTAAGGTTGTCTGTATTAAATTACATGTATATTTATGGTTTGTTTGAATGATCTATTTTTATTATGGAAGGTTAAATACAGTTTATTAACATAACTGAATTCCCTGTAGCAAAAAAATACTGTTAGTATGTTTAAAAGTACTTCATGTATATACAAGACAACAAAACAATAATTTGATAGTATGTTTAAAAGTACTTCATGTATATACAAGACAACAAAACACTAATTTGATAGTATATTTAAAAGTACTTTATATATATATATATATATATATATATATATATATATACAATTTAAAAGTATTTCATGTATATATAAGACATAAGCTTAATGTACTTTTTTTTAAATTAGCGGCATAGGTAGTTCTTTAACAACAGAAATTGTTTGTTTTCACCTTACTTGACTTGGGCATAGGGCATTTAAGTATTTTAAAGCAGCAAGTGATTTTTGAAATAATCATTCCATCTTTTGTTATTGTAGATAAATGTTACAATTACACTTTATTTTTTAATGGAAAATTTCACAAAACTATTGGCTATAACTAAAGGTAGCAGTTTCACAGGCCAAGTCATTCCTGCAAAGAGGCATCATGCCAGATCTATCCTCATTTATTAGGCTGTTCAAAACACAACGCTATATTGCCTTAAACTGAAGCATCCTAAGGATTGTGAAGAGATGCCCTGAGTTGAGCCTTGTGTTTGATGTTAAATAGAAGTTAAGATGGTCTTAAAATGAAATTTATGATACAGTGAATGGAAGTGAAGATGGTCTTAAAATGAAAATTATGATCACACTGATTAAGATGGTCTTGCAATGAAATTTATGATACACTAAATCAAACTTAAAATGGTCTTAAGATAAAATGTATGATCACTGAATAAGATGTTCTTAAGATAAAATGTATGATCACTGAATATAAGTTAAGATGGTCTTAAGATGAAATTCACGATCACACTGAATGAAAGTTAAGATGGTCTTGGGATGAAATTTATGATACACTGAATAGAAGTTAAGATTGTCTTAAGATGAAATTTATGATCCACTAAATCAAAGTTAAAATGGTCTTAAGATGAAATTTATGATACACTAAATAGAAGTTAAGATGGTGTTAAGATGAAATTTATGATGCATTGAATAAAAGTTAAGATGGTCTTAAGATGAAATTTATGATATGCTAAATCAAACTTAAAATGTTTTTAAGATGAAATTTATGATACTCTAAATCAAAGTTAAAATGGTTTTAAGATGAAATTTATGATACACAAAATCAAAGTTAAAATGGTCTTAAGATGAAATTTATGATACACTGAATAGAAGTTAAGATGGTCTTAAGATGAAATTTATGATACACTGAATCAAAGTTGAAATGGTCTTAAGATTGAATTTATGATCACTTAATAGAAGTTAAGATGGTCTTAAGATGAAATTTATGATACACTGAATAGAAGTTAAGATGGTCATAAGATGAAATTTATGATCACTTAATTGAAGTTAAGATGGTCTTAAGATGAAATTTATGATACACTGAGTAGAAGTTAAGATGGTCTTAAGATGAAATTTTTTGATGCACTGAATAGAAGTTAAGATTGTCTTTAGATGAAATTTATGATCCAATGACTGGAAATTAAGATGGTCTTAAGATGAAATTTATGATTAATTGAATAGAAGTTTTGATAGTTTTACGATGAAAATTATGATACACTAAGTTAAAGTTAAAATGGTCTTAAGATGAAATTTATGATCACTTATAGAAGTTAAGATGGTCTTAAGATGAAATTTATTTTCACTGAATAAAAGTTAAGATGGTCTTGAGATGAAATTTATGATCACTTAATAGATGTTAGGGTGGTCTTAAGGTGAAATTTATGATCACTTAATAGAAGTTAAGATGGTCTTAAGATGAAATTTATGATCACACTTAATAAAAGTTAAGATGGTCTTAAGATGAAAGTTATGATCACTGAATAGAAGATAGTCTTAAGATGAAAGTTATGATCACTGAATAAAAATAAGTCAGTCTTATTAGAAATTGAGATAGGCACCAAGAATTGTGACATTGTATCTACCAATTGATGCAAGGTGGTGCAAGAGTATTCAAGAACGAGTCATGCTAGAAATTACCCCATGTACACTTTGTAATGTTTAAAATGTTTTATATCAGACAATCTGTATTTGCATGACAAACTGCAAACAGTTTGCTGAAATTATGCACAGGACGTTAGCAAGCTACTGATACATCTGACAAGGTAAACAGGCCTCTTGTTTGTATAATTGATACATCTGTCAAGGTAAACAGGCCTTTTGTTTATATAATTGATAGATCAGTCAAGTTAAATAGGCCTTTTTGTATTTTTAATACATCTGTCAAGGTAAACAGGCCTCTTGTATAATCAGCATTTCTTCTTACAGGGGATGTACATCAAGTGGAGAGAGAAATAAAAAGAATACTGACAGATGCATTTAAAAAGACAGATGAAGATTTTCTAAAAGAAGCCTCAAAATAGTATGTTTTCTAAAGCTTAAGATCAGTTGATTAAAAATAGTGAATGTTTCATGACATTCATTATTTAGTGGTCTTGTTTTCTTTTACAAATACATTATAACTTGACTAAACTGATCCCTGAGTAAACTAACCTTATGTCTAAATTGGCCCAGTTCAACCGTCACAATTGAGAACTTCATAATTATCAATGTGAAAACCCCAGTTAGTGCATTCTCTCTCAAAACTGAATACAATCCAAAATTTTGAGATGTAAAATGCCATATGAAAATTCCCAGTGAATAATTAGGCTATTGGAAGTTAGCTGATAGCATAGTTAGTGCAGCCACTGGTTAACATTTTTTAGGTCAATTAGTCTGATGGTAAACACATGTTGCTCTTTGGAGCTGTTAATGAGTTAGATTTATGTTCTATTGAGTCTCATATTCTTCAAGGTCACATTTTTCTCATGCCTGCTGTAAGAATCTGTAAGGTAGGGCATCAATCCATGGTCACATTTTTCTCATGCCTGCTGTAAGAATCTGTAAAGTTGGGCATCAAGTACATTAGCAACATTTTTTACATCTTACTTAATCAGTCACATATTAGACATACGTGAAGGATGTTGGACCTGATTCCAAAAAGTAAAAAACCAGCCCATGGAGTGGACATAGGGATTTCCATCACCAACAAAAAGTGCGACTAAATTGTCCTTATAAAATAAAATCAATACGATAAAGTATCTGGAACAGTGGTCAAAACCCAAAATGTTTGAACTTAGTAAAAACCATGGCAATGAAAAAAACTAGTTTCAGATATTTTGGGAAGAAGGATAGTTACCGAGAGCAATATGAGCAAATTTGTCCACCGAACAGAAAGAAACTGAATGTCTGTTCAAAATATAGTGTTTTGAATGATTTGTTAATCATTAAATCAGTAGTTTCGCAATGAAAATGGACATACAGTAACAAATGTGCTTTGGAGTGGTACAGTTTTGCAAGATGTGCATTAAAAATTATGTATGAATTGAATTTAGTTGATTTTATGGCATCAAAAAGGTGGCTGGAAGGCATTTAACTTTGTTGGTTATTTTTTAAATTTGTGGAGAAAGTGGCAGCATTGATGATAGTTTAACTAAGGAATTTTGCACTAGATTTCTTGACCTTGTTTGTTCTCACAGGTAGTTTTTCACTTGAGATGAAACTGGTCTGCTATTTCATATTCTGCCAGATAAAACAATTGCCACAAAGGGTGCTCAGTGTAAAGGACTATAAAGGCACAGAGACTAAGTTATCCACTGTTGTAATATGATAGGTGAAACTTATTAATTGGTAAAGTCATGAAACCAAAATCATTCAGAAATGCAAAAATCACTGTTCTCAAAGTGCATTGGGCAGGTAATAACAAATCTTGGATGATGGCTTCATGTTTTGACAAACAGGTCAAAGGTATTTTTAAAAGTCTGAGAAACCAACATAGAAAAATTTTCAGCTCCCTCAACATTGCAGCTTCATATGTCAACTTTAAACTAAGCAATGTTGTATGAAATTTTCCCACTAATACAGGTCAAACTATTCGATCTTTAAATACTCCATTCCTTCATGTCTGTTTAAAAAAGACAAAGGGCAATGACCATTACCCTGCCTAGGCACTGCCAGATGTCGCTAGTTTTCAGCTTCATTGCAGTAAAGAGCACATATCATACAGTTCATCCTCCAACAATCCAGCCATATTTTTGTTACTATAGGCCCATCCATCGTTCCTTTTGGATTTATTGTGCAGATTTATCGATCTACTGCAGGTTGTATGCAAAATTTTACAATTTCTGCCAATTTTGAGAGATTTTGTCAACTTTGAGGACTTTCATCTTTTAAGACCCCTGTCCCACCATGCTATAGTTAAACTGGAGAGGATACAGGAAGTGTTCAGCCATTGTGAGAACAAATGCATTATCTGGTACAACTCCATACATCTGAGTAAAATTTGACCGTTTTTCTATTGCTTGCTTCTACAGATGCATCAGGGGAGTACTCCCCCAATTTTAGGCAGCCCAAGTCCCCCCATATGCCCAAGTATGACCTTCGGGCCTGTAAGTCATGGTACGTGGGATTCATGCTGGATCCATTGGATCCAGCTCTTAATACTGCCACACCTTTATGGGCAGTCCAGCCATCACCTTCTTTCCCGGCATCACCAGCCCTCCAGCCGACACCAGCAGTCCAACTGTCCCATCATGGGGACCTTTTTTGGAAATGGTCCAACCAAATAGTTCATACGGAAATCTTAGTGATAGATCCATCCATTTAGCTGCACTGTCAACATCTTATCACTACTGTACTGGAGATTTCAATGAAAAATCTGTCCATTCAGCCAGGTCGTCAAAGTGGCTGTACCAGTGATTGGCAGACTGTCATATATACCACCAGCATCCAGGCTGACAACATGCCATTTACACCATTATGCTGGACCTTCAATTACTGCCTACCCTTAAAGGAGAGCTAATGACATTGCTAAATATGACTTACAGGAGTCATTGATGCCAGCGGCATGACTTATACCGAGCTACAAGCTGACCCTGATAATGACATGGTGCACAGTGAGTGTGATGAGAAGCATGCAAAACTATCTTATTCAGATCCAACTATGGAGTGGACTGAATTCAGCATTCATGCTGCCATCGAGGAAATCTGTCAGATGTTGGCCATTTCAGAAACCCCTCCACCCCCTACTACTACATAGGGTTACAATGTCAAGGCATTGGTTGATTTTGGGAAGGAGGAAGAGATGCCTTCTTTCTGGCTCCTTCCCCAATCAGCAAAGATTAAAGAGATAAACAACCGGCTTTCAGGTCGGATTGGTGACTCAGGCAACTTAAAGGCATTCTTCTTGGAAAGCCAGGTTCCAGTGACTTTCTCCTCTTGCTGGTATCAGACACACTTCATTGATTTCAGTACAGATCTTCTGGTCCACATGTCAGCTCCATTGTACTATGAAGTAGATAAGAATATGTTTCATGCCACATATAAGCTGGTTTGGAACATCTTGGTGCCATCTGTGTGATAGGTTTGGCCTCATTGGCGATCTTCTGGCTTGCTAAACAATCCAACAATAGACATGCCTGGGATACAATTGTCAGGATTGATAATGTCCTTAATCGAACAGCTCGCCATAATAAACGACACTATCTGGTTTTCTGTTGCATTTTGGAAGACGAATCAAAGAAGTTAGGAGCAGGCAGCTCCGGAACTGCTCTTCCACCCAAACAAGCATTTGGATCCTCAGTCCCCGCTCATGTAAAGGGATGCTCAGCAGCCCCAGGATTGGGGATTTCCTCAGTCAGATATGCACCAGTACCGATCCCAACCCAATGCCAGGAGACCACAGCCTAACCAACATAGGAGGTGATCATACAGAGGTGGGAAAAAAGGCTTTCTCCACCTTCAAGCCTCCAAACCATAAGTATTGATGTACCCTACCCACCACCTGCAGGTAGCCTACCTGTGAGACTCATACATTTTTGGGCTCACTGGATCTCCCTCTTCCCTCAAAATGGGTGGGTGCTCCAGGTCATTTCGGAAGGACTTCTGGTTTCTTTCATCCAACTAACTTCTTTCTCCTCCTCTCCCCTTTTCAGAGAAGTCCCGGCAGATCAGGAGAAGGATGCCTTCTGTCTAAAGGAGATACGGTCGCTCATCTCAAAACCAGCAGTGGAGATTGTGCAAAATCCACAATCGCCAGGGTTTTATTCACAACTGTTTCTAATTCAGAAAGCGGGGCCCCGAGTGGCCGAGTGGTCTAAAGCGCTGTCCGTTACGGATCACTGCCATCTCACCTCTGTCTGCATTTGGTTCGAGTCTAAGATTTGGCGAATGTGGATATGTGAGAAAGCTTGCCAGTAGCTTCTCGTGGGTCGGTGGTTCTTTTCGCGGATTTCCCGGTTTCTTCCTCCAGCATTAATACTGGCCACCATGTATAGCCTATCGTGTGCTGAAAAATGGCGTTAAGCCCCACAACAACAACAACAACATAATTCAGAAAGCAAATGGCTAGCTGAGGTCCATCATAGACTTCAGTCACCTCAACCAATTCAGTGCACCTCCAATTTTCAAGATGAAGATGGTGAGGTCAATCTGCCTCTCCATCACAGAGGGTATGTATGCCATCAGTCTCAACAATACCAATGCATACTTTAATGTCCCTATCCACCTGTCTTCTGCAAGTTTCTCCGTTTTGCTTACTATGACACCGTTTATCAGTATACTGTCAATCCCTTTGGCCTCATCATCAGCCCCAGGGCTTGTACCCAGATTATGGATCGTCTCCGATTTCCAGTCAGTGTCATCTACAATGACAGCAGCATACCTGAATGACATTCTTCAGAAACACATGGTAAGTTCTATCATACATCAAGGCAGGCGCAATCTACTTTTTCTTTTAGATCGTCTAGACTTTTTAGTTATCTGGGAAAAGTCAGATCCCTGTCCATCCCAGAACTTTGTCCATCTGGATATGGAATTCTTAACCAATCAAGATCTGGTGTTGCTTCCTTATATACAAAAATTACCAAAATTGTCAAACTCGTAGAGTCCATTTCCAACAAGACTTGGATTTCACTGAGAGAGTTTTTACAAATCCTTGGTTTTATTCACTGCAGCATTGGACCTGATCCCACTGGACCATCATTTTATGCACCCCTTACAGATGACATTGTTGGCACAGTGGCGCACATTTTCAAGTCCTGTTGATCAAGCAGTCATGATCATGCATGAGATTTAATCATTCATATGTCAATAGAGCAACCCAGCTTGGCTGACCATGTTAATCCCATAGAGAAACACAAGGAGAAATAATGGTGTGCACCAACATGAGTGCATATGGTTGGGTTACCCACCTGTTGCTGGACTTTATTACCATCAGCAGCATGTGGTAGCCAGGAAAATGGCCACTGCACATCAACATCCTCAAAATGAAGGCTATCATCAAAGCCTTTCACTTCTTGAAAGATTAACTCTTGGGGAAAACATTTCTTATTATGACTGACAACTTGATCGTGGTGTCTCCTATCTCCTCAAATAGAGGGGCACCATATCACCTGACCTGTATGTTCTGATTTGGTAGTTTCTACGTTGATGTGACAACCTCCGTATCAGTATACAAATCAGACAAATTCCCAACAGACTCAATGTCTTAACTGACACTCAATGCAGGAGAGGTTAATATCTGCACAAGGAATGGTCTCTCAATCAATTGGTCTTCACTTGGACCTGCACACTTTGGGGATGTCCAATGGTTGACCATTTTGCAACATGGTGGAATCAAAAGTTACCCACCTTCATCTCTCCTATTCCAGACCCAAAAGCTCAGCTGTGGATGCATTGTCAATCAATTGGGAGGGGATTATGGGCCTATGCCTACCCTCCCACTGTCCTGTACCCCAGGCTGTGTTGCTTATGTTAGTAGGAGAACAATTTATTATTGACATGGGGAATCCAGCTAGTCTTCCCCACAAGGATACCTGAGGTAGAGGTCAGATGCTCAGCATTCCCTCCTCCTATACTTATTCTCCTAACATAATGTGATTGGGGATCATACTTAAAGGAGAGAGCAAATTTTTTTAAGTAAATTATATTTTTCTGAGAATATTTACCCAATCACATTACTTAAGAATTCTTCCAGCCACCTGCCATGAGAGCATCCTTGTTAGCATCTTGCTTAGCTAAAAACTAGCAACACCTGGCAGTGCCACGGGGAGGTAATGGGCAAAAGTTATGGCCATTTGTCTATTTGAAATAGACAGGATAAGACGATTTTTATCTTTTAGCAGGGCTGGATTCCAATATTCCTAACATAACACAATTTAATAAGTATTCTCAGAAATACTTAATTTACTTAAAAATTTGCTTTCCATGGAATATAAATGTTGCTACTGGTGTGGTGGTCACAAGGTCAAAGTTAAAAGTCACAATTGTCACTTTTTTAGGTTTTAGAGGAAGAAAAAATATATGATGTGTCTTTGGATAGATGTTAAACTTTCAGCAAGAATCATCAGTGTATATTTTTTGTCCATGGTGATGATGGATCCAGGCATCAAATTTGAAGGTCAAGAGATGAATTGCTTCATTTTTGTGGGTATTATTCAGTGTGTATAGCCAGCTGTATCTTCTGTTTCTATGTATGTACAGTTTTATCATATATTAACAGAGGAATTGGGTGGTTAAATGTCAGAGGTCAAGGCCACAGTTTGTTTAGTCATGTATTACTAGGGTTGCAGCAATATTGCCACAAACAAGATGATACATTACAGATCAGTTTTTAAATATTTTGTTTAACTTTGTGAACTTGTTGCTGCTTTCCAGTTTGACATTATAATTTTCACTAAAGTTTGTCAAGATGGTTGCATAAGTCAGATGATAGAACAAAAGGTCATGCACAAAAGATGAATTCTTTCATTGAATGTTTCTGTTTTGTATTTTGAAACTGGTTCCATCACTTCTTTGCAAAGATAAATTGTTTGCAGATAAATTGTAGTAAGAGACATGTAATATCCTTACCTCAAGGTTGTAGGTATCAAAAAGTTACTTTTCTGTGTGGGTATTTATTGTGCTTTGTTCCAAAATATAGAAGGTGCTAATCAGTTAGATATGGTACAAACCAGTTTGTACCACGTTTGTGCTGCAACATTATTGTATTGTAATTTGAGATAAGACAAAATTTTTGCTGTTTATTGACAAAGTCCCAAGGAATCCTTTTTAATAACATTTCTTTTTGTATGATTTAAATCAGACATGTCCAACCTGCATGCTGCATGTGGCCCAGTCCTTCACTTTGTGTGGCCTGTGGCCATGTAAGCAGTCCTTTTGAAAATATGCAGTTTAATTAATACCTATTTTATTTTTTTGTATTTTCTGTATTGCTTTCTGATATTGTTTTATGTATTTACCACAATATGTGACTATCCTATTTAACAGTATTATTGCAACCATGTAATAAGAATGTTATTAGTTTCATGTAATTATAGTGTTGGATTTTCATATTATTAAACTATTCTTGCTCATGTAGACCGCAACCTTAAGCATTTTATCTGTTTTGGACCCCAGCCAAAAAATGTTGGACTTCCCTGATTTAATGGAACTTTCAGTGTTAGAAGATTCATTTTATCATTTGAACAGAAACAAAGCTTAGTAAGGCCTGTTTTCTGTTAATTGCATGATATATCTCAGCATGAAATAGATTACTCAATTTCTATGAAGATTGCAAATAATGTAGTAAAGTTGAAGTATATATTTTTTCCCCATATATGTTAAGTTCATGAAAAATACCATATTTTTCAGCAAGCCAGTATGGAAGGATGGTACCACAGCTATTTTGATCATTGTCATCAATGACACAGCTTACATTGCAAATCTAGGAGACAGTATGGTAAATTACCATTTTCTTTAAAACAAAATGTTGACAAGTATGACAGTTGCATATTTTCCCCCAAAATGTGAAAAGGGCTAATCTTAATGGGAAAATCAATAAGCTAAGCCTGAAAATTATTGTAGTTTGAGTTCTGGGACCAGTCTTATTTTGACCATGGACCTGACATATATATTTTCAGCATTATCCCATCAGACCTTTAATATTTCTTTCTTGTTACAATAAATTTAATAAAATGTGATATTTAATCCATAAATGTCTGAAAAAGTTCTAAAACATCTTTGATGCAAAAGTCCTAAAAGTTCACTGATGCAAGGGAAGTTATTGTTTGAAAGACTGGTATTGTAATACATTATGAAAGTCCTCAAAGTACACTGATGCAAGGGAAGTTATTGTTTGAAAGACTGGTATTGTAATACATTATGAAAGTCCTCAAAGTACACTGATGAAAGGGAAGTTATTGTTTGAAAGACTGATATTGTAATACATTATGAAAGTCCTAAAAGTACACTAATGCAAGGGGAGTTATTGTTTGAAAGACTGATATTGTAATACATTATGAAAGTCCTAAAAGTACACAGATGCAAAGAAAAGTTATTATTTGAAAGACTGATATTGTAACACATTATGAAAGTCCTAAAAGTACACTGATGCAAGAGGAGTTATTGTTTGAAAGACTGGTATTATAATATATCATAGAATTAACATGCAGTATGTGGAGAGCACCAGTCTAAGCTTGTCTTTGTCAGTCTGCTTGCTCTGTGTCAGTCTTAGTTTGTCTTTGCTAGTCTTAGCTTGCCTTTGTCAGTCAGCTTGTGTTTGCTCAGCCTGAGGTAAAACTATACATCTGTGTGGATTTACTGAATTTTGCATATCAGACTTTATTGTTGGTTGAATGCTTTTGTTATGCAGTCTTGAACATTGTAGGGTCCTACTGGTCCTAAACAAGCTCATCAGAAACAACATTGTCAGGCCCTGATAGAAGTGGTACCGTATGCTGTTGTTTTTTTTTTGTCATTGCCCATCTTTTTGAATACAGTGTACAGAATTTAAGTAATCTGACACTTGTGACACTGTGAAAGGATGCACATTTTATCAACTATTGTGCAAACCATATTTATTCAAGACGTCTTCCCGTATAATTCAAACCAGTATAATATCTACTAATTGAGTAAAATGATGGAGGCTTATTAAAAACTCTCTGCCCTATTACATAGAAATTCTTACAATATTTGCACACTGACTTAGAGTTTATTGATTATTTACTCAGTTATTATGTTTGTAATTATTTCACAGATAATAGTGATGAAAGATGGAATAGATTATCTTTGTTTTAATTTGAAAAGTGTTCATAATTTTATGTAGGTTTGCACTGTCATAAATATGTGTATTACATCAATGTGTATGTAGTTACCAAGTAATAATGTCCTAATAGTAAGTAAGTAGCTGGTTTCAGCCTTCATTCATCAAGAAAAACTTGACATTTTGCTGGAGTGTAATAAAAAAATTGAGATTTGAGCCATTGTTTTACAGTTTTCAGCTTTTTTTCGAATCAGCTGATTTCAATATTTGACTGGCATTTCACAGTGAAAGAAGATGAGATTAACAAATGTATAGCTGGTGCCATGATGGTGACGTGTTACAAATTTATCTCAAAAAATACTAATAGTAAGAAATTTCTGATTTATCGTTGTATGGTAAAGAATCCAAGATGTAAACTTTCATCTTTCAGCTTTATAATTCCTAATCCATTAGACCACTCATGTGATATAAGTGGTTAGGGCATCTGCCTCAGATGCAGGAGGTCACGGGTTTGAACCCCGGCCAAGTCATACCAAAGACTTTTGAAAATGTTACTGGCTGCTGCCTCACTTGACACTCAGCATTAAAAGGTTAGTGTTGGGACATGTCTGTGGCATGATGCCCAAGTACTAGTCATTACTATAAACTTCCACAATGCTGACATCATAGCAATATGACTGAAATATTGTTAAAGCTACATTAATAATCCAAATAACACACACACACACACACACACACACACACACACCAAGCAGATTTCATACCTGTCAACCAGCTGAGATGAAAACCTGTGCGCCAGACCAATTAAAACCTTGCAAAGACCAAAAAAATCTTACATGCAAAAATGTAATCATACATTAAGATCAACAGTTTTAAAACAACAAATGCCATAAATGAATTAATTTTACACACATTTACATGATTATTTACATCTCTGAAACTTTATTTCATTTTATTCTTTTGATTTTCAATAACACACACACACACAACACGCACATTATTATATGCAATGCATTCACCCTTTGCACTTTTCAAAATGTAATCAGGGGTTTTAAAGTTTATGAAGCCGGTGTCAGTGTTTATTTTACATTGTAAAAATGATGTTAGTGTGTCTGCATTCAGGGACTTCCTACAATATGTATTTTTTTGGTTCATCATAGAAAAAGATCTTTCACAGTCTGCATTGTTATGTGGCATGGTATGTAGTCACTAAGAAACTAATTCAGATTTGGGAAGTGGATGCCACCAGTACTGATGGTCTGGCTGATAATGTACGACCAGTAGCTACAAAAGCTCATCTTCTGGCGATCATCTGTTAATACATGCACACACTCATAAGGCAGCATGCAATAATCTTCAAACTCATCTTTAAGTGCTTCATGATCCAGGTGTGGAGCAACTCAAAAATGAAAGTGTCGCTACTAGTATAAAAAAAATATATGTGCAAGGTATTTTGTAAAAGGAATTTTCAAGGTGTAATATTAACCTCTTTGGATGTATCATGGTCTCATTATTAAATATTTATATTTTTCCCCCATAAGACCTCGACTTGATATGTATTTTTTTGGGAGTCGAGGTCTTATTGCCCAATGATTGCACTGTGAAGCATGTTCTGACGTCAGTTAATTTCAGAACAATAAGTTAAATTTTCAGGAATATCTCACACACTTGGCATCCCATATTGGTGCTTTTCCACAAACTAAAGTTACAATGTTTTAGTCCGACTTTACTTACACTGATGTCTTTTTCCTAGTAAATTCAAATTCCCGCACAAGCAAATTGACATGTTTTCAAGTTCCGTTGGCCTACATCTCAGTTGGCTGGAATGCGATGGAAGTTGGGAATACTGAAATCAGTTAAAAGGATCATAAGAATCTTGAACAAAACGAAGCTCTCTAAAGACTGTCTTCAATATTAATATATTTTTATTCATTTTGTTAAAGAAAGATACTTTCACTTAACCCAATTTTGGCATTTCCGGCTTCCATCGCTTTCCAAAGCGTATTAGAGTTATCCCCAGCTTAAAAAGATTCTGGATCGTGCTTGATTTTTAAAAAAATTACGTACGGACTCCTGGAATTAAAAAAAAATATTGTAAATATTTTTTTACAAAATGTTAATTTTTATAAGAAAAAACTGTACGAAACGGTTGTATGGCTGTACACTGAACAAATTTTTTTTAAAAAACTGTACAAATTATGGGTAAACCGTACAAGTTGACAGATATGAGATTTGCAATTGCAAAAAGATATAACACATACAGATCTACTCTGACAACGAAATTTTATCTGAATTTGTCCTCCAGAAAGTATTTTAGGATGATAATAGGTCTTAGTCAAGTTGCTTTTATATATCTTTTTCTTTAGTATTAATTAGGACATATACTAAATTTGTGTTATTGTAAAATTAATACAATGACAGTAACAAACACATGGTATGATGGATTATATATGGTGTCTGGGACAGTAGTTCAGTTGATTGTAGCATTTGACAAGTCCAGGGATTTGAAAATAAGCTTTCAGACTTGTGTTTTTCTGGTATGCTAAAATATATTTTTATCTTTTGAAACGTTTGAAGATCAGTGTGTAAAAGATTTACTATCATTTTTGGGAAGAGATCTTGTATGAATTCTAATACAAGATGATTGTGTCATGGCTCCTGAAATTTCATATAGATGTAATTTTTCTTGTACAATTTACCCAAAAAAAATAATTGTGCTCTAACTTTAAAAAAAAAAAATCATTACCTTCGAAGCACCGATCATTCTATATAAATACCTGGCAGAAATGAAAACAAAATTCAATCTCAATCAATGTTCCACATTTATATGATGCTGCCACCAGAATAACAAACAGGCATTTGATTGGTCCTCCAAAGTTGTTCTTTAGCGGCGACTTTAGTTACACATGCACCCTTCATCAGAGCAAGCCGACTACAGTCTTTAATAAAAATAAAGCACCTTTCGTCAAAGAAGTCAGCACCAAACTTAAATAAATGCAATGGAATCTGATGGAATGTTGCATTTTCCAAAGTGACTGGAAGACATTTTATTGTGCTGTGAAAGTTCCCTTTTGCAGGAAAAATTTTGCTTAATGATTGCTACCAACAGTGGTATAAAACACAAATTAAATTTCCAATCTTTTGAAACCATAGATATCTGTCCATCAAAGTACTTTTTAATTTGTTCACATGTTTTCATTTCCCTATGAATAGCCTCACCCCCTGGGTAGCCTCAGCAAGATGATAGGTGTCTCCAACTGACCAAAATCTAGGCCAGTTGAAGTACATGTATGTGTAGCATGTAAACAACTATAGTCACGTGCTGCTGGTGACATTATTGTGGTGAATTATTTTGTGACTTTTTTTTGTTGACAATGGGATATAGATGATATGAGGACTACTATTTTTTATATATGTGTTGTGTTTTGTAATGGGATGTGACTGATACATGAATTTTATAAAATGTGATCTATATTTAAATTCATGGATTTTTCATGTACATGTACAGTACTTAATGCATTATGGATTGCACTACACAGATTTTAGTTGGCAATATACAGGTGTATTTCAGACTAGTTTTGTATTCATTTAATCAAAAACTCATATTTAGGTAAAGTTTTTTTTTATTTGCTTATATTTTTTTCACCCCTTGAAGGATTTTCTTCCTACTTGGGATGAATCATTATGATAATAAGACAAGTCATTCTGTGAATTGCTTTCCCCCATTTGACCACGGGGTGAACGTCACTTTTTACAGCAATAATTTGAACCAGGTATTGTCAAGCAGGCCCTGACTTATTTATTTTGATCTATAACTGAGAGTTGCAAATATGAACAACTTTTCAGTCTGGTTGGTGGCAGTACATCATCTTATAAGTTCAGAACTTTTATAATAATTTAATAATTATTACTAATAAAAGAGGCATTCCCTCACTGTATTTTAGATGGTACATTCAAATGGAAAAGCCCAAAGCAATCACTGGTTGGAAATAATTTTCTTTCCTCAGACTGTAAACAAAATAATTTTAGAAATAAACTGCAGTAACCTTTCTAAAGAAGGACATTTTTCTCTTTTTAGAAGTGGCTGCTGTGTACAACATGATTGAGAGTATTGTAATTTTTTTTAGGCAGTGTTATGCCGTTATAAGACAGATTCTGGAGGCTGCATACCTGTACCCTTAAGCACTGCACACAACCCATCACTATATGAGGAGAGGATGAGAATACAGAAAGCAGGAGGGCATGTCAAGTGAGTCACTTAAATACTCTTTAATCTTTTCTTCATTTTTTTTAGCAAAAAGTAACATTTTGATAATGCTCACTTCATGGATGCCTCTCAGAGCATGTGGGGGGTGGGGGTTTTATTCATATGTAAAGCAAAATGAATTAAACCATTTATTTGCCTAAGTTATAATGAAAAACACATAAATATCAAACAAAAAAGTTGAGCAACAAATATAAGCTTATTTCAAGCTCTCTCTTCATTATCATTACCTGTTTGCAGTATTCTTTTATAATAGTGATACAGATGAATTTGTACTGATACCAAATGGAGTGCTGTAGCATGCATATATATATATATATATATATATATATATATATATATATATATATATATATACTGAGATATCAAAATATATTATCAACACTACTATTAATGATATGTTAAAATGTTGTTATAATATCAAACATTATACCTGGTATATATTAGGTTATTATAAATATATAGAGGATATTTTGTTCTCCTACATTAATACCAGATATATTTCATTGTATGGTACCAAAAACATGATATTTTAATGAGTGGCAAAGCCACAAGTTAAAATATATCATTTTTGGTAGCAAAAGATTAAGTATATTGTGAAACATAGGAAAGAAAATTTTCTTATTATTATATACCAAACTTGCTCCACAATCGAAGTCTAAAAGATTAAACTCTTCAACACAACACACTCATCCCAGCCCCCTTTTCATAAATTCACCTCACTTTCATAGGCTGATAATGTAAATATACATGACTTATTAAAGCAGTAAGATTTGGTTGACCATATCTGTCACAGTAAATTACATTTTTATAATGTAAACTATTTGACCCTATCTGAAAACTGCAAATCCAATTCAGCAATGCATCACAGCTAGGTTTTTTATTGTTGTTGAGGAAGTAAGGGGAAATAACTTCAGAGACACGTGAATAGCATCTGGTCAGATTTCTTTATCAAAGGTTAATTTCCATTGCTGAAATGTAAGGCAGAGTCTTTTTATTTGCTTTCACTCACAAAGTACTTGTTGCTTTAGGTACAACTTTTGTGGGCACACACAATCAGACATTGCATGGCATGACATAATGGGAAATCTTATATTTTCACATGTGAAAATATAAGGATATTTTTTTCAAATGTGAAAATACAGGAATAAAAAGATATGAAAATTATTTTGGTAATAAGTCATTATATTTCACATTAGTATATAATAAAAATAGTAATTAAATTAGATGTTATGTACTTTTGGGCTGCCTTAAGAAAAATATTTGTGGACCTCAAGTGATTGCTCAGGTTATACCTATTATTAATAAAATTATGTCTATATAATGGGTAAAGTTCCTACTGTTCAGCCTCTGATGATAAGATAGTTGTATAGTCAGAAAGAAATTGCTTTGCAGTGTCTGGTTCAATGCTTGAACATCTATTCATAAATGATACCGTGTTTGAAAAGATCATCGATTAATTAGCTACAACCTAATTATATCGAAGGCTTGTTCCAAATTTCCAAAGGGAGAAAGTTCTGTTACATTTTACATTGAGTCTTTCAATCTATAGTTCGTAGCAACTATCATAACCACTGAAGAAATAAGAAAGGGGATATACAGCTTTATTAATTTAATTTTCTCTTGGTTATAAATTGTTTTATTTTTTGAAGGATTTTCAGTTACTAGTTTCAGAAGAGCAGTCTGAATTTATGATTACATGAATGATGCAAGAGTACAAAAAGTTAAAGCTTTTTTTGAACTTTGCAGTTAAATTATGTGCCCATCCTTTTAGATACAAAATGAAAGAAATGGAGGTAGTGGATAGTTTCGTTGATGTTTGAAGCTGTGTTGTTGGTCCTAAATGACAATATTGTACTCCAGAAAAATAAAATCTATGTTCTCAGATAGCAGATCAAGTTGTTAGAGGATTTAATATCAGCATGTTTATTTTTGGCCAGAGATGGGCGTGTGATGGGAGTGTTAGAGGTCTCCAGGTCTATTGGTGATGGACAGTACAAGAAGCATGGAGTAACGTGTTTTCCAGATGTGAAACGATGTCAGTTGACAGATGATGACAGGTTTGTAGGGTACACTGACGAAACAAAATAAACTTCTTTCAAACAGTTAACTCTGGTACCTTATTGAGTCATTTTGCGGTCATAAAATGTTGTGATTATGAATTTAAAAGAGGGGGAGGGTAATGTAATATCAGTTTTGCCAGTGTTTGAATGATTGCATATGCAGAGTTTTCAGTGGTAACAATCATTAGTACTTTAAGTCATGGAGCTTGGTGAGAACAGTCTTTAGTAAAGGATAGGATGTCAGACCCGCCAACCCTTACGATTTTCCCATAAGTCTTACAGAAATGGCCCTTGAAATACAGACTTATGGAATAAAAGCAAAAACTAAGAAAAACGATTGTTGCCAAAAAATCCAGATAATTGGTTCATCCATGTTTGATTTGGATCTGGGTTTCATATTAGAATTAGCAGAATTAATCAGGTAACCAGACTAACTTTACAGCGGTACCTCAGACTCTATAAACTGCATATATTTTTTCATGGAAAGCATCTGCATGATCAATCTTTTGATTTTAGAATTTTGAAGAAATGGCATTGAGCAAGCAATGCATGTTGAAGACAAAAGGGAAAATAAGCCTCTTAAAAAGTGTTAATAGTCAGCACAGAAGAAAAAAAAGGAATATTCAGATTCTTGTAAATAAAAGCAGGAAGGGACACAATTATGTTTATTGGACATCACGTGCCAAATTGAGCATGTCTCGTGGCGGGAGATTTGATTGCTGTCAGCATGTGAAATGGAAAAAATTTGAAGAGTTACGTCCACTTGAGATATAGCAACAAGCCATTGAGCTGCACAGGGTTTGGAACTGAAGTTTGTGCAACTGTACTAGTGATAAATATGGTCTATGTGTACTTTACAAACTTTTCATTTGAAAATGATGGTTACCATCATTGTATGTTTTGAATATACCAAACTTTTAAATACATTTTCCAGCTTTTCAATAGCAGTTTATGATATTTTATTACACCTTACTGAAAACTGGTCAAACTTATGGAAAAAATCAACTGCCTTACTGTTATATATATATCTGTATCGTTTGTAACTCTTGGTACATGATTTTATCTAATTTTTATAATTCGTATTCATGGCTGTAATGTGTACAGAATATCTTTAGTTCAGCCTGGCCTATGTGACTTGAGTATAGTATTGCATAAGATTTATAAATAGACTGTTATGTGTCTAGGGTCGTACAAAAGTAACAAGAAAAGAGTGAAGCCAACAAGCTTTGTAAAATTTAACATATAATTTATTTCCCTAGAAAAAACAAGGTAAAAATGAGAAAAAGGACTTACGGTGTATGAATCAAATCCAAAAATTAATCCAAGAATTAAAAAAAATATAAGTCCTATCAAATAAAAGTCCTAAGTGAATCACGGTTCAAATCCCGATGAAATTCCAAGATGGAAGGTGATGACGTCTTCGATGGTCTGCTTTGTCCTGATGGGTCAATAGTTCTTTGTTGAATTACAAAGAAATAATTTTCCAGTTAATAATTTCTGAATAAATTTCGATAAATGCCTTTGTCCAAGAATTCTGATGGGCACTAGTATTTTCCAGAGTAAATAATTCCAAAAAATAGAAACATTCAACTCAAACTGATCACAACAAAACACCTTTGAACTTCAAAGGTTTAAAGCACAACTGGCTATTTCTTCTCAAGAAAACGACTGTACAATAAATTAAAATGCAAAACAGATTCCCAGATGGGGTCACATGATCACCTCTCTACAGAACAACGTAGAAATGTTACATGACAATTATCACGTACTCTAATATAGCCTAAGCTAAAATCACTGATTTTTACTCTGGAAATGAATAATAAAAAAAAGTTGTTTACTCCAAACCTGACACTGGTTCTGAATCTATGTCAGCAAAAGAGACAATGTTTCAAACTACTGGCTGTTTATCAGGTCAAACAGAACTGAATTGAATTTCTAAAAGAAATCAAATCCAGTAGACAAAATTATCTTTACAGTAACATGTAATGTAATAAAATAAAAATATTTTAAAAAATTTTACGCTAACAAACAAACAATTTAATTACATATACATAACACTTCTCCCAATAAAAGAAAAAGAAACATTTATATAATAAAGCTTTCTTTTTACCATAGATTAATTATATGAGGTAAAAAAAATAATTACATAAGAAGAACTCTTATGAACTACAAAGTGTACATGAAATAATGTTTCTATACATGGGAAAGTGCATCTGCTATTAAATTGTCTTTTCCCTTGATGTGCCTGATATCAGTATTATATTCTTGTAACAACAAACTCCACCGTAATAATCTCTGATTTTTGTGTTTCATCTTGTTGATGAAGGTAAGGGGGTTGTGATCACTAAACACAATAACCTGAGAAGGAGCTGAACTAATGTAAACTTAAAAATTTTGCAATGCCAGTATCAAAGCCAAACATTCCTTCTCAATTGTTGAATAATTTCTTTGTGCTTATTTAATTTCTTAGAAAATTAGCACACTGGATGATCAACACCATTTTTATCTTCTTGAATAAATACTGCCCCAACCCCAACATCACTAGCATCAACAGACAGTTTAAATGATTGACTGAAACTTGGAGCTGTAAGAACTGGTGCATTTTTAAGTATGGCCTTTAACTATCAAAAGCTTCCTGACATTTTTCAGTCCAAAGAAACTTGTTTTTCTTGCTCAATAAATTTGTCAGGGGTTCAGCAACATTAGAAAAATTGAAACAAAATTTCCGATAGTATCCAGCCACACCTAAAAATCGCATCAGTAGCTTTTTACTGACAGGCACAGGAAATTCAGAGATAGCCTTGACCTTAGCATCTATAGGTTTAACATGTCCATGTCCCACAATATGTCCTAGAAATGTGACACAAGCACAGCAGAACTCACTTTTGGATAAATTGATTGTCAAACTTGCATCAGTTAGTCTGTCAAAGAATTTCCGAATTCTTGCTAAATGTTCTTTCCAAGTGTTGTTGTAGATGATGGCATCATCGATGTGAGCATCACAATTATCTAGACCAGAGATAGTCATATTCATTAAACGTTGAAAGGTATTTGGTGAACCCTACATCCCAAACAGCATCACTTTATATCGATAAAGTCCATCTGGAGTCACAAATGCCAAAATTTCCTTTGCCCTTTTCTTTGATGGAATTTGCCAAAATCCTTTCAGAAGGTAAAATTTAGTGACATACTTGGCATTTCCAATTTTATCAACGCAGTCATCGATTCTTGGTAATGGAAATGAATCTGTTTTAGTCACACTGTTCACCTTCCTATAATCAATGCAAATATGGAAAGTTTTATCTGGTTTCGGAACAAGTATACATGGTGAACTCCAGTCATTTTTACTGGGCTCTATGAAATCATTCCCCAGCAAATACTGAGTATCTTTTTTCAAATATTCCTGTTTGAGAGGGTTCATCCTGTATGGGTGTTGTTTCACAGGTTTGGAATTTACCATTTCAGAGTCATGAAAAATTGTTTGTCCTCATAGGAATATCTGGAACTAAGAGTCCAATTGAATTCCTTCACTTAAATCCTCAGTGAGTGGTACAGGTACAACTAAATTAATTGCATGACTTACCTGGCTATCTCTCTCAATATACTCCTTTAACATGTTAATATAGCAAAATTGTTTTTGTTTTCGCCTCCCAGGAGTATTTATGATGTAATTTAAATCTTTTACTTTCTTTTCAACCGTGTAAGGACCATAATACTTGGCCTGAAGAAAATTTTGTGGAATGGGCAAGAGAGCCAGAACTCTATCACCAGGCTGAAAACTCCTTTCCTTTGAGTTTTTATCATACCTTAATTTCATTTTTGACTGAGTAGAGTGCAGATTCGCTCTTGCAACCTCACAAGCTTTTGACAACTTATACTTAAAATTGGAAACATAATCAAGAAGATTAAGTTCAGTATCTTCATTAGAAAGAAGTTTCTCTTTCAACAACTTCAATGGTCCATGCACAGTGTGTCCAAAAACTAGTTCAAAGGGACTGAATCCTAACGTAAATGAATGCCTTCATCCCAGTCTTTACCTGTATCAAAACAATATGATCAAATCATACTTATCAAAGTCTGGTGAAATCTTTGGCTCTCAGGGTGATAGGCAGAAGATTTGAATTGTTGGATGCCTAATTCGTGCATTACTTGCTGAAAAATTCCAGACATAAAATTTGACCCTTGATCAGATTGGACAGATTTGGGAAGGCCAAATTGAGTAAAAAACTTTATCAAAGCTTTTACTGCTGTTTTAATTTTAATATTTCTCAAAGGAATTGCCTCTGGGAATCTTGTTGACGCACACATAATGGTCAACAAGTATTGATTGCCTGACTTGGTCTTAGGTAAGGGACCAACACAGTCTACCATTATTCTGCTAAATGGTTGGTCAAATGCAGGAATAGGTTGCAGATGAGCCTTAGGTATCCTATCTTCTGATTGGGTTTTCCTACCATTTGATAAGTATGACAAGATCTGCAGTATTTACAAACATCACTTTTGATTTTTGGTCAATAGAAGTGATTCAAGATCTTGTGATAAGTCTTATTAATCCCTAAATGACCAGCCAGAGGAGTTTCATGGGCTAGACTAAGTATTTCCTGTCTGTAAGATTTTGAAACTACAGTTTGATAGTTCACTGACCACTCATCACCAGCAGGTTAATGAAATAACAGACAGGTACTTCAGTGGCTTCAGTTGGCCCTTTGAAACAAACAGGAGATCTCAGGATCTTTTTCCTGTTCAGTGACAAGTGATTGTCATTTGTCACCCTGATTAGAAAAAAGAGAATGAGTAGTTAAGAGAGGATCACTGTGATCAATACCTTTTGATTGATCCAAACAAGGAGTGAAAGTGACCTCATCAAACGCCTGACCAATACTTTCCTTATCAATATCATTCTCAAGAGCTTTCTTTGCCATAGCTCTGGCAACTGCACAAGCTGGGTATTAATCAGGGAATTCCTTTTCAATAGGATCAACTTTCTGATCCAAAGAAGGCTTGTCAGTTACAAGTGGATTAACCACAACCTTATCACCAGCTAGGTCGTTGCCTAGTAATAAATGAATGCCCTGAGCAGGTAAAGAAGACACTATTCCGACTGTCACAGGTCCTGAGACTAAGTCTGATGATAAATTTACAGAATGGAGAGGAACATTAATAAAGCCGCACTCAACTCCCTGAATAAGAACACTCTCATTAGAAGAAGACTTTAAAGAAAAAGGCAAAGTACCTGATAATAAAAGGCTCTGAGAAGCTCCTGTGTCCCTTAAAATTTTAATAGGGATAGGATTGGCCAAATCACCCAAGAGTGATATAGAACCCTTCGACATGAATGGTTCATAATTCTCCATAATAAAATGAGACTGGGGTTTATTACCCAACAAATGTATTGCTTTCAGTACATGACCGTGACCTTGACCTCTTAGAAATAAGAGCATTTGTGATAGGTCTGTCTTGATTCTGATGCTTATATTTCAATTTGAAGCAATCAGAATAACGTGTCCTTTCTTCTTGCAATAGGTACACATAGGAAGAGACAAGGATTTTTGATCAAGCTTATCAGAAGCTTGATTTTTAAAAGTTGTGCCAGATTGAGATTTAGAAGGGCTCGTATTAGGCTGAAATACCTTTTTACCAGAAGACTGCTGAGTGGAAGACTTGCCTACAAAACGAACTTTATGAGTTAAGAAATACTCATCAGCAGCACGAGCAGCATTTTTTAAGGTTTCAATCTTATGCTCGTCAAGGTAAGTTTTAATGTCACTATGGACACAGTTCTTAAACTCTTCAAGTAATACAAGTTGTTTGAGACTTTCATGATCTTGATCAACTTGGCTAAGCACCATCTATCAAATAACTGCTCTTTTTCTCTTGCAAATTTGTCACAAGTTTGTCCAGCTTCTTTTTTACAGTTCCTGAAGTTTTGCTGATAAGCCTCAGGGACTAACTCATAACCCTTTAAGATGCATTTTTTAACCAGATCATAGTCAGCACTTTGCTGAACTGACATTGAATGGTAAATATCGCTAGTTTTACCAATAATTACACATTGTAATAATTGAGTCCAATGCTCCCTTGGCCATTTCCAATTTTCAGCAACTTTTTCAAAATGAAGAAAATCTTTGTCTACTTCTTTTTCTCTGAAAGGGGGCACTAACCTAATATTCTTAGTAAGATCAAAACTTGAATTTGCATGTGAAGTGGGAACGTGCATTTCACTTGCCAGCTCTATTTCTTTTATTCTAAATTGATATTCCCTCTATTCCTTCTCTCTTTGCATTTGCATCTATTTATCTCTTTCTCTCTTCCTTATCTAATTGCATTTGTTCTTTTTCTTTCTGTAACTGCATTTGTTCTTTCGGTAACTGCATTTGTTCTTTCCATAACTGCATTGTCTTTCTCTCTCTCTTTCTTCCTTATCTAATTGCATTTGCTTCTGTTTCTCCTCTTTCTGTCTCTCTCTCTCCTCTTTTCAAATTGTAACTGCATTTGTTTCTCTTCTTTATCTTTCTGAAGTTCCAGCTTCCTTAACTCTAATTCCATCTTGTATTTTAATTTGAATTCCTTTACTTTTATATCAGAGTCTGATAGACTTACTGATCGAAACCAAAACACTTTGATCCTAAACATTCTTTTCTACCAAATACTGGACCAAAATGTTTTTTATTTCTTTCTTAGTTAAAGAACCTTTTGCCTCAGAAAGATCATATTTTCTGGCAAGTTCAAGCAATTCATCTTTTTTCAAACAATCCAACAGCTCCTGGGTAGGATTTGAAAGAAAGATTTCCACTTTTGATGACATTGTGAAAAAAGCCTGTTGATTTCACTAAAGAGTTCAAACAAAATGTGAAATAATACTTGGGATTTAGAAAATTCTGAAAACTAGGGGAATTTAAATTTCAAAAAACAATTTTCTGAAATAGTTTAGCCAAAATTCATATATCCCAAGGACGAACACACAGTTTTCTTTGTTATGTGTCAAGGCTTGTACAAAAGTAACAAGAGAAGAGTGAAGCCAACAAGTTTTGTAAAATTTAACAAATAATTTATTTCCCTAGAAAAAACAAGGTAAAAATGAGAAAAAGGACTTACGGTTTATGAATCAAATCCAAAAATTAATCCAAGAATTAAAAAAAAATATAAGTCCTATAAAATAAAAGTCCTAAGTGAATCACAGTTCCAATCCCGATGAAATTCCAAGATGGAAGGCGATGATGTCTTTGATGGTCTGCTTTGTCCTGATGTATCAACAGTTCTTTGTTTAATCACAAAGAAATAATATAATTCCAGTTTATAATTTCTGAATAAATTTCGATAAATACCTTTGTCCAAGAATTCTGATGGGCACTAGAATTTTCCAGGGTAAATAAATTACTAATTCCAGAAAATAGAAAAATTCTACTCAAACTGGTCACAACAAAGCACCTTTGAGCTTCAAAGGTTTAAAGCACAACTGGCTATTTCTTCTCAAGAAAACGACTATACAGTAAATTAAAAAGCGAAAGAGATTCCCAGATGGGATCACATGATCACCTCTCTACAGAACAACGTAGAAATGTTACATGACAATTATCACATACTCTAATATAACCTAAGCTAAAATCACTGATTTTTACTCTGGAAATGAATAATAAAAGAAGTTGTTTACTCCAAGCCTGACACTGGTTCTGAATCTATGTCAGCAAAAGAGACTATGTTTCAAACTACTGGCTGTTTATCAGGTCAAACAGAACTGAATTGAATTTCTAAAAAAAAACAAATCCAGTAGACAAAATTATCATTACAGTAACACGTAATGAAATAAAATAAAAATATTTAAAAAATTTAGAACTAACAAACAAACAATTTAATTATATATACATAACATAGACATTTACTTATGTGTTGAGAATTAGTAATATTAATCATAATAATAAGACTTAAAATGGTGCCTAAGGCATAGTTTCTTAGCGACTGATGGGATTTTTCATTTCCAGAATAATCCTGTAACTTCCCATTGGTTGCATGAGGTCATGTGAATATTCTTAATTGACACAAAATCAATAGTGTATGATGTCACATGGGATCTATTGCAAAGTACAGTTGCAATATACGGTGTATATAAGAAAAAAGTTCAGCAATCAGATTCATTCTGATTTTTGGAGTCATTCATACTTATTGTGTTCCTGTTGTAAGTCTGCCGATGTACCGGTATATTATGTTGTACTTAGATATTTTCAAGAGGAAAAACATTCGCTTTGGACTATTCACTGGAAATAGAAAGTGCTCATTATTTGGACTATAACATTATTCTGGAACTGTTATAAATTATTTGAAGGAATTCTGGGCAAATCGATCTTGACAACATCATGGTTCTTGGAGGACCAGAGTACATATCCAGTATTGAAATTTATAAGAGACTTTTCATTTATTTAGGACTTTCATAGACCTTAATAAGGACTAGTTTCGATTAACTTCATAATCCTGTAAGTTATCTCACATTTTTCATTTAAAACTTTGATAATAAAATTGTTTAAGTTTTATAAAACTTGTTGGTTTTGCTTCTTTTCTGTTACATAAGTTTATGACCATAGAGTCGTAACACTGAGATGGTCTCGTCAGGATTGGCGGATCTGGAATGTGACCACTTGAATTCTTAATTCACTGTTAACAACCACCAGTAAGTCATGGATCCTAACCAATGATTGTGAAGCCATTTATTGTATCATCTAAGATGTTGGTATCACATTTGTACCAGCAACAGCAGTGGCAATAGTATTGATGTTGAAGGTTGCTAGAGTTTTGTCATACAGAGTTGTATTAAAATTAGATACAGAGGGATACATCTCATAAACTCTGGTGAGATGCTTGGTTCCATTTAACATGTTCAGTTTATTTAGAACCTGAAGCAGAAAGTTCTAAATCTTAAACTCGAATTAATGCATAGAATCCCTCAGACATGGTGGTAATAACTCAGACATGGTTGTAATAACTCAGACATGGTTGTAATAATTCAGACATGGTTGTAATAACTCAGACATGGTGGTAATAACTCAGACATGGTGGTGTTACGTATCGGCTCGTTCAAAGTGACACAAAGAAAGAGTGAAGACAACAAGCTTTGTAAATTTTAACAAAATTAATTTATTTCCCTAGAAAACACGAAGAAAAGGTAAATATGTGAAACAAGACTTACGATTTACGAAGAAGATCCAAAACATTGTTCTAAATTTGTGAAAACACATAAGTCCTGTGAATAAACAGTTCTAAATTGATACAGTCTGAATCTCAGTACCGTTCCAAGATGGCGGATGATGACGTCAGACGAAGGCTAACACAAAATGTCCAGAATTTTCACTGTAAAGCACAATTTGTATTGTTCTGTTCCGATTTAGAAATAATTTCATCAAATGTCTTTGTCCAAAGCCAGTAGTGTTGTTCTCCAGGGAAAATAATTATTTAGAAAGCAGATGAAATACAGCTACCACCACTAACAACACACATGTTGTTCCTCGTACGAATGTGCAACTCCTTCCAGCACAGAAATATCTTTCTTAAGATGTTATAAAGTGACTCTGAACCACGACTGACTACGATTACGACTTTGACCAAAAATTTCTTACAGGTAACTGAGCATTTAAAATAAGCTAATGCGTCATTACATGTACACACGCACGAAGGACACGTGTGATTTCGCAATCCATCTGGACATTACGAAAACCTGAACAAGCATTAGCCAATCATTTACATACCTACTGCTGAATGTTTACTTGCTACGCAAAACCCGTCATACAAAAATCGTGCTTACACGAGTCACATTTACGTTTTAAATAAATATGATGTTTCTAACAAACTATTAGACCCATGCAAACATAATCATCACCATAATAATAATAATAATAATAACATTTAATGATGTAAAAATGAAATAAAAATGAAACAAAGAATTAGAAGAATTTAAATTTTAACACACATGTAATTTAACTACAGGGTCGTAACAGTGGTAATAACTCAGACATGGTTCTGATAGCTTTAATATACTGAACAAAAGCATGACAACAGAATTTGAATTGCAAGTTTCCAAAAAGGGGGCAGTGGCAAGCTGTGCTGCTCATATAATGTCATCTGGCATCTGTGATGATATAACAGTCAAGTTGACTGTTTACAACGCACCACACTCAGTTAAAGTATGAATCAAGTAAGTGATACCAGTGGTTTTCTGTGAATAACAACAAGACATTTATCAATCAAATAATATGTTTTTTCTATAGTAGTAGTAGCTTGTACATGCTAAGTTTAGTGCTGCTAAACACTGAAACAGTGTTTAATAATCTTTATGAGATTATGGAAATCAGCCCCCATTCGTGCAGTATAATTCTTAATAGGCTGATTCCATACATATTGTTAGAGAGGAATCACATTTTGAATTTATTTTGAAGTAGATGAGAATTAAGAATCAGCCTGTAATGGAGCAAAAGTGATTGTCAATTGCCAATAAACCTCATAGAAACAGTCACATGCTGCTGAATCACACTATCTGAATTTCGTATCTGCATTCTTTACTTTAGAAAATGATTATCTGCATGCTTATGGTATGGTATGTCTTTGTTACTAAAGTATAAACATGAATGAAATTATCTGGAAAAATGCTGGTCTCATGCATAATTTATTTACTGATCACATTCCTTTGTGAGTTCCCTGAAGAGAGATTTCAGATACTTCCTGTTGGTACTACTTGACAGTTTCTGTTTGAAGCTGAATTTGATTTTCAGCTTGCGGTAAAGGTCAAAGTTCTTAACTTCATCTCAGAATTACTGGACATTTTCTGCTGAAGTTTAGTTCAATTTTCAGCTGATGGAAAGGACAGAGGTGTTTTTAACTAGCACTAGCTTGTAGCTTCAAAATGTCACTCAAAGCATGGATCAAAGAGGTGTCTAGAAAGAGCATACACAACAGTCAGTTTGATGTCCAGCCATCATTAGCCAAACACCAGCATGCAGTAGAGCCATCCATTAGGGATTTGTTTTATAGACATAGACAAATAATACTTTGTCCATCGATTAATAATTAATTTTGCTTAGACTACAACTATGATCAAGAAGTGCCATAAACACACACACAAACTTATTATAGTCTTCTGTAAAGTATTTGGTTGAATAGTAACATTATTATTTTATGTGTCGTATAAATCTCATTTTTTTTGTAAGCACTAGATCAAGTCACATACTCATTCAAATGTTGCAAGAACACCATAAATAGGTCATGGAATGGCTGCTGCAATGGAGATGCTACTGCCAGTTATATAAAGAAAAAGCAAGTGCAAAATCATGACCAAGTCCTAACACTGGTCTATTGATGGACTGGTATACAGAAATCACTGTTCAAAAGAAACTGGCCATCTACTGAAAAACAGTCTAAAATGGTATGGTTGTCATGGAATTTTGTGCAGCTGTGGATGTAAAGGATGGGAAGGCAGAGACAATCTTGCCCACTTTAATGACTTTTCTGGATATTGTGCAGATACCCAATGACATAGTGTCAGGTATTGGCACTGATGGGGCCAGTGATGTTTTCTGACTGCAACAAGAGAATGCAGAAGTGGTGAAAACCTGTTGTATGCCCTGTCTGTTTCTGAGCAGGGAGGGATCTCTCAAAATCATAAGCAGTACTGAGAGCACTTGTAAACATATATTTTTTCAATACTCTGCCATACAACAGTGTGTGGAAACTGAAGCAACTAATGAACACCAGGTTTGAGCATTTTATGAAATCTACAAATGTTTGATGGCTCACAGTGAATTACAGTATGGAAGCCCTCATCTGTCAGTGGATGTCTTTCCTTTACACTGAGACAATGAGTGGTAAGCAATGTAAATGATAGAGCAGCAAAAGCAAAGGGTGTCCTGAAAATTGTGAAGAATTACAAATTCTTTGCCACACACTGTTTCCTAAATGATGTGTAGCTTGTGCTGACAAGTTGCACTAAAGTGTTCCAGAATACAGCACTGACATTCACCAAGTGTGAAACTTGCTGAATCATGCCAAACAGTGTGGCAGTCATACTTCAAGTCTCTTTTAAGGGATACAAATGGCAGCAACAATTCACAGGTGTCAACAGTTGCAAGAGCATTTGTGAGGAGCATGAAAACTTAAGTCCAGAGGTGATTTCCTGGTGATGACATGCAGATCTTCCAAGATCTAGCCAGCATTCTTGATCCCAGCAGCACAAGCCCCAGCCAGCAGCACAAGATGCAATTAGACAGCATACTTGTGATGTCTTGGAAAGACTTCTTGCTTCGTGATACCAAATTGATGCCCCAGCTGTGAGGGGGTCCTTCTCAGATTTTAAGGCTGCACAGTCATATCATAGTTACAAGTCTTTGTAAGACATGAATCAGCACATAATCAACAGATACAGAGAGAGCTGTTTCCATTGCTTTGCACTCTGTAGAGAATCTTCCACTCTCCTCCATGTCCTGTGAATGTGGGTTTTCCTCTGAAAATGCAGTTCACACACCACTCAGCAGTTCCCTCAAAAACATTTTATTGACAACAAAGTATTCATCAGACCTGAAGGCAGACATCCTGACTTTGACCCTGCTGAAGTTATCACATGTAGATAAGGGAGGTAAAGTGCTGGTGACTGATAAAAGCCAGATGTCATTAATGCAGAGAGGGAAGAGTAGATCTTATGAGGATTGGTCAAATTTCTATGCAGATAATTATGAGCTGATGTCTCATATCTATGTAGACTTCTCAGGTTCTCCCAGTTGATAATTCATTTGTAGCAGTTCCTTTATCAGCATTCATGATAAGCATAACCAGTTCAGCTGTTCAACCTTTTATTATTGGAAGACTCCTGAGAGAAATTATAAATTTTTGGCATAGCTTTTATTCCTCAAAAGTAACAAAGTAGTAATGTGCTAAGAATCACCTCTATGAAAAGTATTTTTTTAGTAAGCAACAATATTTTAAATTTCACAATTCTTACTTACAGGTTCATCGTGATAGCATGTGATGGTCTGTGGAAATGTTTCAGTAATGAGGAAAGTATCAAGGTTGTCAATGATATATTACAGGTAATATATTTTTTTTATAATTAGTTCTTAGAGTTGCATGCAAAGCAGAAGAATGCCACCCACATCTTATGTATATTAGATGAAAGTATGCAAGTTTGTTATTTTCTCCAGTCTCAAGCATAGCAAAAAATATTATGAGAAAAATAATATGATTATTTTTTTACCCAGTATAACTTACTCAACTGAAGTGAAGGGTCTAATGATACATGCAAAAGAGGTTTTTAAGTTACCATCTGTGAATTCTCACATGCATGCAAGTTAATGTATGGTTTAGAATCTGGAGAAGCAAAATAATACATGCTCATTTTTTTAACCAGTGTATCATATTCACTCAGAGTGAAAGGCCTAATGAAGAGGGGATTTTTTTATTTGTCTCTTCCACCTTTATCATCCGTGTATTCACATTTAAGGCAAAGTATGGTTTTCAGTCTGTATAACTACCCATAATTACATGCCAAGCAATTGGCACATTCTACATTCCTCGGAAATAACATATTGAACAACTTGCTTCAAGGGATAATTTCAGATTATTCAATGTAGCAGCAGGTCTGATTATACTGGGCTGTCTTTTCAAGTGCCCTTTTCAAATGACATCACTCGTAGCTCAGTGGCACCCCATTTCCTGTCCATTTGATCAAAAGATCAGAATCAGAGTTGAAATAATATCTTTAAAGAGCCTAGCTAGTCATTTATCTTTATAATGATCTTATACATAACCAGGTTCATTAACAAGACCATGTATCAATTATTTATAATGATCTTATACATAACCAGGTTCATTAACAAGACCATGTATCAATTATTTCTGCACTAGGTTCAGCATGAGGCAAGTGGGGCATGGATAGGGAGGGAGGGGCAGTAAAATATAATTTTAGTTGAGTTTTGGGACATTTTTTTCATGTAAACTTGTTTGGTTATAAAAGTTTTGGGACTAAGGAAAAAGAAAGTAATAAGCAGTTTTATGAAAATCAAATTTGTAAGGTAACAAGAGCACAATTTTGTTTCTGTTTTCAAAATGTTAGACTCACCCATCTTTCAAAAGAGTAGTTCATCAGATCTGTTTAGAGATATACCTCATTTGTTTTCTTTATAAACCATGTAGAGCTTAATATGTAAAAATAACAAAGCAATAACCAGAACATGGGATTAACTAATCCTTTTTATCTCTGTATGCTTTATTTATTACATAGGTGCATAATGCTGTACCACTCCTCTATTTTCTATCAAGACTTTAAAACAAGATATACATGCATATGATTTAATCTTTAAAGCAGGTTATGTGATTAGGATTGTTTGTCGATGTGCAGGATGATCTCCACCATCTTTTTAAATAATTGTGTCATGGGAGGGGTGACTAAGATGAATAAGATTGAATGATTGAGAAAACAATAGATGTTTTCAAGCTTGCAGTAAATTAACACAATTTTGCATATAGCACTTTTTCATGTCAGTCCATATTTTGGTATGTATGTTTACCGTTTATTCAAATTTTCTGAGATGGTCATCTCTTTTTTATTCCAAAAGTGTGTGTTTTATGCCAGACCACCACAGTGGTAAGGTATATACAGTTACTTTTGTTAATATGTGAGTCAGGCACACACCATGATTAGATATTTAATTAGGTAACTTTCAGGTGATGTAGTGGGGCGTCATTGTTCTATGAACACATTTCTAGTTTTTGTAAGATGTTATAATAAAATCAAGAAAGTAAAACTCTTAATATTTTTATACCTCCATTGCTGGCATTGGTAGACATCTTGATCTGGTCCTCTGTCCATCTGACAATCAGTCCAGAAATCTTGCTACCAGGAATATTCTTAGCCTACACAGATGAAACTCCTTAGGTATATTTCTACACATAAATATAGGATCTGTAGATTTTTGTGCATTTGAGTAAGTTTTGGACGTTTTATAAGTTCTTTGTACATTTTGGACTTCGATGTTTTCTATGATGAATACAAAACAGACTAAGCATTTGACCGATTAAATATGGTAGGCATGTTTTTCTATCAATATGCAGAGGTTTTAATTACATTTTTTATGCTATTTGATTGATCTTTTCAGAATGTTTGCAAGTTTTCTGATCTTTTGGATTTCCATTATTTTATGAAACTTTATTAGCACAATTATTCAGCACTGCTACATGGCTCATAAAACTTTGAAAAAAAACTTGAATTTTTTGAGGATTTCCTGAAAATCCCTTGAATTTCGAAAAAGTTGAATTTTGTTAATGTGAATATGGACCAGATGACCTGACGAAAGTTTTCTCCCATGTGATGATTTTTGCAAACTTTATTAGATTTTTTAACTTCTCTCTTTCTGTACATTTTTATCTGCAGTTGTGCATGCAAGTTACAAAAACAAAATCTAGTTTCTTGTTTCAGGACGAATCTATTCAAGGGACAGACACAAAGGATGAAGATGATGTACGTTTTGATTCTGCATGTTCCAGATTAGCAAATGAAGCACTGCTAAGGCTTAGTGCAGATAATGTCACAGTGGTTATTGTTTCTATCAAGAAAAACTGAAGAATTGTCTAAAGCCAGCACTGCAGGAATTTCACATATTGTCATTTCATTGTTATGCTATCATGTTCTTTGTTACAGACATATTAAGCTGGTCAACATGAAATAGCAATTAGTGTTCTCGGTAGATTTCTAAATGTTATGTGCACAGATACAGGTACATCATTGATCAAAGGACTGATACTACACTATGTAATCAATTAATTGCATTGCTAGATATTCCTGTGACTCTGTCTGAGACTTTTATGCTGTTTCTGGCGCATGCCAGGAAAATGAAAAGTCCTGTATATTTTTCCAAGATCTGTTCAATAATCTGTAAGACTGTGAATCACAGTATTTTATCATCATTAAATTTTAGCGAATATTTAGTTTTAGGAATATAAAACATTAGTGAATTGCTGATAAGAATAAAATATTTTGATTGGCAATTTTGCCCCCCATTTACTTAAGGCCCAAATTTTATTGTCCAAACTTTTACTTAAGAAAATAGCAATTCATGCTACACTACATGTTCATCAACACAGATGTAACGAAGCATAATTGTTATATTTTGATACTATCAAGAATGATTAACCTCACATATGACGAATAACTGCTAATAATGATAGATGTTAATTAAAATTACATACAGAACACCAATAAGAGCATTTCCTGAAAGCAACATTCACAAATTCATGATTTTGTTTGTATTTTGTTCCAATAAAACTTGTTTTGAACACCACTGCTGTGAGAGACTACCTGTTTTAAGAGACTGGGTTCTTAAAGCATAGGTTACCTGATTATATAGTGTTATGACCTGTAATGGGAGACCACCATTCTTGAGAGTCCATAAGTTTTGGGCAGAGAGGTTGATCTTTCAATACAGGTTATACTGTATTAGGTGCTTATGAAATGGTCGCTGCTAATACTGCCCCCCCCCCCCGCCCCTTTAAAAACTTTCAGAACTGTCCAGGTAGAAGTTGGTATTTCTGTCACTCACTAAATTTGCTAAATTTATTTGCCCATTAAAAATATTTTGTAGTGAAACCTGTCTTGATCATCCTCTCCTAAAAGCAACTTCCTGTCATTTACAAAAACAATTGTAATGCATACATTGATTTTATTACATCAGTGCACCATTTTGAGTGACCATATGCAGAACATGACCAGTTAACATGATTTTAAGGCAGAATATGTGTTTTGACACTGCTGTGAATGAAAGAATCACAAAAACATATAAACACCTCTGACCTTGAATTAATCATTTGTAAAAACGACTTCTTAGGAGGGTCTGCAGACAGACTGCAAACTGTTCTGTAAACAACACTGCAGTGAATGATTGTATTGCAAAAGCAGAGATAAACCCTGCCAACCTTTATTTATTTTCTGTAAAAGCAACTGCTTAAAAAGTAAAATCCATTATAAAAAAAATTGATTGATGACTGGTTTCCTAAGGTTTACAGGCCACACAGGTATTGTTATAGATCTGTTATGTTGAATAATCTGTAAGATTGTGAATCACAATATTTTTGTTATAGACTGTACACCAGACAAAAGACATGTCACTCACTGCCATTGTTGTGCCAAGGTCATGTAAATGTTTTTTATGATTAACCATTCTGTATTCAAAGGGAATGGTCAGTTCCGAGGTTTGTATTGTTAATATTTTATGAAAACCAGTATAATGTCAATAATGTCATAATGATGTCATAATAATGGATTTGATTATCATTGTTAAGGGTTTGTGTTGTTGGTTGCTTTTTTGATGTTAAAATGATTACAACCCACATGCCAAATCTATCTCTTCACCGTAGTGCAGCCAGTCATACCCTTTGTTTATAGAGATAATCCATTTACATTATTGGTTAATTAAGCCTTGGCTGTGGTCTCAATATAAATTTATTTGTTCCTTAATGAATTCATTATGTTTTTTGATTTCATTCATTCCTAATCAAAACCACTCCAGTTGCTTTTTGTTACAACTGATCACTGATAACATTAATACCTTGATAACAATGGCAGAATCTCCATAGAAAAAGAGAAACTTTCTGACACTGGAAGAGAGAATTTAATTCAAAGGCATGAAATTAACTTATGGACATGATAAATAAATATTATCTTAATTAATTTTGCAGTTCATATACTTGTACATGTGATTTTCAAATACATATGTGAATGATTTATGATATATGTCTGTATTGCTTAATAAAATTATTTTTAGATGAATGTATGCAATATTTTAAACAAGAACTATGAATAAAGAGTACATGTAGAGTGATTGTGGGTACTTTTCTTTCTTAAACAGTGGGGTGGTCTAAAGCACTTACCATTACGGATTACTGCTATCTCACCTCTTTCTATGTGGGTTCAAGTCTCGGGTTCGGCCATTGTGGGTATGTGATAAAGCTTGCCAGTAGCTTCTCGTGGGTTGGTGGTTCTTTCTGGGATTTTCCCAGGTTCTTTATCCACCATTTATACTGGCCGTTATGTATAGCCTATCTTGTGCTGAAAAATGGCATTAAACCCTACAACAACAACAACTTAAACAGTGTTGAATTTTTCCCTTGAAAACAAGTTCATTGCACATACCTGTTATGCAAGACCACCTTTCTTGAGAGACTGCTTTTTGATGGAAGATAGGGTGGTCTCTCTTCGCAGGTTTTACTGCATACAGGTTTACCAAGCCTTTATAATCATATGAAGAAGATAATGTGTCAGTTTGGTAGGAGTAATCAGTAGCATTATGTGACAGCAGATCAGAGTCTATATTCTTTGTAGTTGTACTAAAGTTGTAAGCAAGTATATATGGTACAGATGTATTGATGTACCCTTTCTTGTGTTTCTTGATAATATTTGTAAACAGTGGTTAAAATATAGTTCTCCTATTTATTTATTAACATTCATTATTATTTTTATAACTATTTGTTGTAATAAGGATTGCACTTCATATTTTACAGAATGGATGAAGTCATGAAGCTTGAAATCAATCAATGCTGTTCATGAACAACCTTCATATTACCATTTATGTAGTCTGCAGTTGATCTCCAATGATCGTGGCACTATGAGGCCTGTAATATACAAACTTCAATTCTTATGTAATTTATAATATTTCTTTGCTAATGTTCTGTTCTTTTAAAATTTGTTTGCAGCAAAAATCTTAATATAAATTATAAAGTTATGAATATCTATATTAAATTCCCTTTGGATACAATAGTTTCTTAATTATAGTATTCACACACCCTCCCGTTTGTTTGTACCCCCTCAACTGATTTTAAAAATGAAAAGCATCAAGGATATAATAAATGCACAAAACTTTGTGATTTCATTCATTCATTTATTATTTATAGTCTGATTGTAGCCATCGGGCCCCAAACACTGTATAATTATTGGCGTACCAAAACAAATGGAAGCTCCTGATGTAAACAAGCAAACAGACTGCTAGTTGTCCATTTCTGGTTTCTAGAATAATCTGTTTCAGTAAAACTGTTGTCTGCATTCAATATTTGCAATGTCTAGTTTTAATATTTCTAAAACAAATTGAACAAATAATTAGGAGGAATTCTTATATACATGTGTTCAGAGAAATGTAAATCCAAAATTTATGGAATTATTGAGATTTTCAAGACCGTGAACTATATCACATCTGTTGCTTGCAAGCAAAGACTGGCCCAATCAAATACGGCAACCATGTTGCAAAAGAAACTCCTGGTTGATTTGAAATGCCAAAAAACTGACAGTGTTTTTGACCCCCTGGTGACAATCAGGTTAGAAATTATTAATCAGTGAATGAAATGGCTAAATTTTGTGCATTTTGTATAGCCCTGATGACTTCTGTTTTCAAAATTGGTAGGAGTAGAAGGGTTAAAAACGGAATGGTGTGAGAATAGTATTACTATTGGATACTAAATTAAATTGAAAATGTTGTCAAGTTCAGATTAAGGATAGAAATGTGTACAGATTAGAGCTGAAATAACGTATTGCTATCATATAATACCATAATGTGTTTCTAATTTTAAATTGCTGCACAGTTGAAAAGAAATTTTTATATTTTTTGAGCCATCCTTTCTCTTAGGAATTATTAGCAGTATTATGCATTTGTTACTCAAATGGTCATGCTGGTACTGGAACCAGATGCTGAAGGAATCCCCCTGTTGTCATTTTCATTAATTTCATTCAGTCATTTACTAAAGCTAATGAAATATATAATAATTGCATTAATTGCATATTAGACAATCAGTCATTATTACATTCTTAACCTAATTATTCATTGTGCCAAAGTCCATTCTTTAATTCCTTACAGTTTGCTCGTTGAGGTAATCTATGACCCGTTGAGCTAACACCCTTGAATAATCTTGAGGTAATCTTGCCAAATGGTCTAAGTGTTATAATCAGGCCTTTAAATTATTTAAAGGACCTGCTGTACACAAAATACATGCTTGCAATTTATATCAATGTTTGTTTCTTGCTTGCCTTTATTTTTATGATGCATTGCTGATGTATACATGCACCCATTCATATTTGAATGGCATGAAGGCACAGCTTGTAAAAACACTAATGAGTGAAAGCCCAATACAAAAGTATTACCAGACACCTGTTTGCCTGGGAGAAAAGAATTCATACTATTTTCTTCAAAGATTTAGGAAAAATCCTCATAACAAAAATGTATACTTATTTCTAATTGGTACTTGGCTAAATATTTTGTGCTGATATTAAAGATTTTCCTAAAATTTAATGACACTAAAATATTATGCCATAAAGGTCATTTTTCAAAGGTGTTAGCTCAACGGGTCATAGACCAGAAGAGTTTATGTTGATCATCATCTGCTTGTCTGTTAGGACAAGTTTTTTTATTGCCCCTTATAAACTGCTAGGAGGATTGCATTGAAACTTTACACAAACATTCATCCCGTTGTCTGTTTTGTCCTAAATGAAATTGGTCTGCTCCAACATCTGGTATGGCTTCACAGCAACTATCTTGAAAATCATGTTATTTCTACCTCTAATAATTGGGAATTGATATTGATTTTTTATGATGTCTAGTTGGTCCTAAATGAACCTGATGACAATTGAATGTCCAGTATAACCAATACAGTGTCCATCTTGATAATTTTCTTATCACTGCTTCACCTGAATGAATGGTCATATGAATATATGGTATTTTCACTAAAAGATTTCTTATGATGTCTAGTTGGTCCTAAATGAAAATTATACCAATCTGACATCCAGTATGGCCACAACAGCTGCCATCTTGAAAATCTTGTTATAGCTACTCACTTAAACAGAAAATTATAACATATTGCTTTCACCAAAATATTTATTATGGTGTTGTTCGTAATGAAGAATTATGTTGATCTGATATCCAAAAGGACCATGACAGTGACCATGTTTTACAGCTTATGCATATTTGATTTTAGTATGATGTTCAGATTATCAGATTTTGTCATGGAAAGCTTGCATTGGAGTAAACGTAGAATTTGTTAATTTTTTAAAATCATTTGGGGAGGGGGAGGGGGAGGGAGAAGGGTATGATTGTTTCAATTTTGACATCTCCGCAGTGGAGTTCTTTAACTGGGTCATATCTAAATTGATCAAAACATATAATACCCATCAGAAAGCTTTCTTTTTATATTGAAGTGATAAAAGTTTGCCTTTATTGTGTGTGCAGAAAATAGACATCCTTTTTTTCACTAATATGATCAACACATGGGATGAATGGTTTTCTAATCATAATAAATTAGACTGCCCCATAAAATAAATCAGAGTAAACTAGTGTCCTTGTCAAATCATTATAACAAAAGTAGTTGTTAAAAATTTGAGACTTTTGAAAGAAATATTGAGTGTTAATTAGTGTACAAACAGTTGTAAATATGTATGGATATTTTTCAAGGTATGTATATAAGCATTGATACTTGTATACAGTTGTTAACATATGAAGAAAAGAAAGAGGTGGGTGTTTCTACTGATTGAACTGCCCAAAAATCAGTGTATTTGACAGCATTTACAGTGGCCGAGTGGTCTAATGCACTTTCCGTTACGCATCACTGCCATCTCACCTCTGTCTGCGTGGGTTCAAGTCTCAGATTCGGCCAATATGGGTATGTGAGAAAGCTTGCCAGTAGCTTCTCATGGGTCGGTGGTTCTTTCTGGGGTTTTCCCGGGTTCTTCCTCCACCATTAATACTGGCCGCCATATATAGCCTATCGTGTGCTGAAAAATGGCATTAAACCCTATAACTACAACTACAGCATTTACATAATAAATTATGATATATGGCACCACTCAAAATTGGTGCTGGATATCATACCAAGAGAAAGTCATTTCATTAGATTAGATTTTAACGCAAAGCAAATATATAATGCATTCTTAAATGCTCTACCAATGAAATTCGTGTGAAGCTGACACCACACACTGAGCATCCTCGTGGTTGCAAAAAATGTGTATACTGAATAGACCTGTTCGTTTCACATTTTGTGAACATAAGCAGGGTTTTGATGATCAGGTTTTTGTACTCAACAGCGTGACGACATTTGAGAGGGAGCAGCCTGGTATTGAGGACTTCAATTTTTATACAAATTATGCTGATCCCCTTTGAACATGTCCACCAATACGAACAACAGAAAAAAATTAAAGTTTCTTAAAATCGACTCAGAAGACTTAACCAATTTGACTGAAAGTGCCCTGGCATAAAGGTCTTTAAAATTTGTGTAAACGATAATGATCTGTCTTCAAATATTGCCAGTGTTACTAAAATAAATAAATTTGAATGATTTCTTCTTAGAAATTGAACCAAATATGATGAAAGCATTCTGGTATGAAAGGCTTTCGGCCAATACAAAAACTAGAAATTCCTTTGACTACTCGAAAATCACTACACAAAATTTGACTGTGTGTGACGGAATGTATTTTGATATGAAGGGCATATAAGTTTTACAAATTTTTGGGTTTGTTAACAAAAATAGAAAGTCATTGATGGTCTTCACAGAGAGGTTCAGTCTATATTTTTATTATGATTAGTTCAGTGTGTGGAATAAGATTGGACTAGACTGCAGACTGTGAGGGAATGGAATAAAAATGAACAAATTTTAATTATATTCCAAATTCCCATTGCCTATCAGTAAATAGCAACTGATGCGATTTTTGGGCATGGCTGAATATTATTGAAAATTTTGCTCAAATTTTTCCATAATTGATGAGCCCCTGACCAATTAGCTGAGTAAAAAAACACAAGTTTTATTGGTCTGACAAATATCAGGAGGCATTCAATAAATCAAAGACCATACTTAAACGTGCACCGTTTCTTTCAGCTACACCAATCATTTATAATGTCTGTTGATGCAAGTTATGTAGGGTTTGATGACGTATTAACTCAAGAAGACAAAAATGGCATATATCATCCAGTGTGCTGTTTCTCTAGGAAATTGAGTACCAGAAAAATTATTCCACTATCGAGAGTGAGTGCTTGGATTTAATTTTGGCTATACAACCATTTGAAGTGTATATTAATTCAGCTCCTTCTTCGATTGTAGTATTCAGCGACACAACCCCTTACTTTCATCACCAAAATGAAAAACAAAAATCAGAGATTGTTGAGATAGAGTTTGATGTTGCAAGAATACAACATCGACATTAGGCAGATCAAAGGATAAAACAACTTGATCACAGAAGCACTTTCACTTGTATAGAAGTTTTGTATAGCTTTAATCTGTATATATCTTTAGTATTATTCATAATACATCTTCCTACGTAAATTTTATTATTATTATTATTATTATTATTATTATTATTATTATATGTATGTATGTTTGACTAGTATGTAAAACAGAGATTTATTGCGTAATCTTTATTTTCTTGATGCAGGGAGGTGTTATGTATATCTATATTTTTGTAACTCTTGGTACATGACTGTATATTATGTGTAACTTTTGTTCATTACTGTAAATTGTAATGATCATGTACAGTCAAAATATTAGCTGTTTGTACACGGGTATACAATTCTGTTTTAAGATATTAATAGTGCAGATTGCTTCGGATATTTAAATAGTTGTTGACGTAGGTGTTTACGAACATTGATAATACTTTTAATAATAAAACTGGTTGACAAATTTGGGATTATTTCTCATTGGCTGGTAAGGTCAGGTGGTTTCATAGAAGAATTAAGTTATTTTCAATAGGGTGGGTTCTTTTACAGTGTGGGATATTTGCAGAGTGTCATGCAGCAGCAAGCTTTTTCACCCCTTATGCTTAAGTGCGTGGAGCTGTACAATTTAGTCATTCTTATTTCTTATGTTCTTGTTGTAACATCAGTCTCAAATGATTTGATGCTGCGTTTAGACATTATTTAAGAGGAAAAATTGGTTAAGTTATTCATTGGAATTACAAAGTGCTAATTGGACTAAAATATTATTCTGGGACTATTATGAATTATTCAAAGGAGTTCTAGACAAAGCCATGTTGGTGTGTCAGGACTGTTGGCAGACCAGTACTATTCGAGAATCTGAAAATCATTCGGAACATTCGATCGTTGGGGACTTAAATAGATTTGAAATTTATTCTAGCAGGGCCGGATCAGGTCAAGTGTTGTGTGTGTGTGTGTGGGGGGGGGTCCAAAATTTCATAAGGGTCCTAACTTTCCTCGAAAGGGCACCAAAGCAAAAGCCCGTGCGTCTGCTTACTCGAAGTGTGAATAATACCCAATGAACGCGCGCAAGAATTAAACGATTGTCAAATTTCAAGTGACAAATGACTGCATGTTTCTGTGTATGTACGGTTTATTTTTTTTAACTTAGGGTGTGTGTCCGGACCCCCTCCTGCACCCCGATCCGGCCCTGTTCCACAAGTTATTAACAAGCTGGCTGATTATAAATAGAAGTAACATAACTGGGTTACAAAACCGAATTATGTTGATTACGGAACAAGTACTCAAGTTATATAACACACTATCAATGGCTCAAAAGTTGGTATGATGTGATCTCGGAGGTGGAGTCAACAGGAGAACCCCGAAGGAAATCACTAACCTTGTATTGGTGACCCTTACCTTTAACACGTATAGGAACCGAGAGTTGATACATGGACTTCACAGGTGCAAAACGAGGGTGTTACCGATGCGCCACCCCAGGATCTTTATGGTTATTGTAGTTTATCAGGTGAGGATACCCACCGAAAAAAAGGAATACTGTACGTATATGAATTAAAAACCGTAAGCCCACGTAAATGTATACATGGTACCAATGATCTAAAACTGGAACACTTAGGTTCAAAGCAATTTCTTTCTCAAACCATTGTGGTTTAGGGTTACTTGCTCTCCAGCTTGTGGCAATATTAATTTGGCAGTTCTTGCTTGAATGGTCTTTTATTCTCGTGTTCATGTGTTACCCGGACACACGTTCATGAATTGTGAATACATTGTCCGAGTAATTTGTATAAATCTAAGAACAAGAAGAAAAACAAAGCTCACTTTTACAAATCTGCTTCTGAATATGTTTCTATTTTTCATCTTTCTAATTCATCTTTCCGCCTTCGCTACATACTATTTGTCTTTTCTTCTTTAATACCGTAGCTGCACAATTTACCGATTAATAATGTATCCTACCAATGTGTGTTGTCACTGTGTGTGTGTGTGTGAGAGAGAGAGAGAGAGAGAGTCCTACGATAACATCTTGTAAGTGAGCTGATTCAAGGTGAAGGCAAAAGATTCACCTCAGCGTGATTTACGCCATCGCATTTTCCAGACTGTCTTCACTGGGTTTATCAACAAATTATCGTGTCAGTTCATTGAAACGTTTATGGTTACCTCTTTTGAAAGACTGAACTGCCAAAATTTCATAGGATCTAAATGACAACAATGTACAACATAAAATTAATGTAAAAAGAAAATTGGCCGCCTCAGAGATTTCTTTGATAATACCTTTATAACCTCTCCTACTGACTAGACGCTTAGTGTTATGGGAAAACTTCAAAAGTGAGTAGTTGGTTCTGAAAATACAAATGGAACTGACATGAAAGCAGTTTACATAACCAATGAACATTACAAAATAAAGTTAAAAATTAATAGACGGGCAAGAATGGGTGTTGTGGAATATTTTAGACCGTTTAAATCTACTCAGATTAAAATCAGATCTCTATTGTCCTGCGTGAAGATCTGTCTGCGACCGCTTATGCGTCATGTTTTAGTGACCAATTGCGAATTTTATCAGCCAGTCAGATGAAGTCTTATGTCTTCGCGTTTGGGAGACTGAGCATGGCTGAGAAGCATTATTGTGTTCCGAACAATTTGATTCACTTTCAGATTTTTGAAAGCTGCATTTCCATTGGCTAATTCAAGGGTCAACATAACATGACCCCTAAGAGGTCGCTTTCAGATTTTCACGTAGGACAGTGCAGATCTGTTTTAATTAGATTGCTTCAAGTCCCATGCCTGATGGCCACACCAAAATATTACTGGTAGCCAGCCAGACCAATAACTAATTGCTCGTTAGAAACGTCTGTATAACAAAAGTACTTGAGTACTTGTTGCGTAATCAACAGAATATCGGTGTTGCCTTATCAATGTTGGGCCTTAGGAACACCACACGTACGCTAATGACACCGATCAGCTAGAACCTACAGTAGTTGCATGAAGTTCAGGCCCTATCTTTCAAAGGCAACCAATACGATTGCCAGAGGAAACAGAGTTGCGAACAGTAGACAGTAATCAAGTAACAATCTTGAGAGTGTAGTTGACGACTACCACAGAAGAATTCCAAGCAGAGATCTTCCAACTGCATTGAAAGGGGCTCTACCGCATAAATTCAAAAAAAAAAAATAGCTTTGCATTCATTTTCACTGTTTTATTCGAAACATCGAAAACAACTTAATTAAGCTCATCTCATGTTCAATCTAATCAGGCTGAAAATCACATTTATAGACGGCCAAACTTCGACCTACGTTGGGGTTTCCTTGTCAAAAAAAAAAAAAAGAGCTTGGCTACGCTACGATGATCATGTGACAAATCAAAATAGTAATCCAAGGCGTGAGAATGTATGTTGTCGTTTTTACATTAGTTTATGTGATAATAAAGGACTCTGTACTGATGTTGCGTATGCAATGAAATAATTTTAATTCATGGTAATGTGTTCTCTATTAATAATATATGTTTTTATATGAAATATTAGATCAGTGGATAAAGCAAGTAGTTTATTATGTGATTGTATCATGGGGGTCATCTCAAAGTGTTACGAATTGAAAGTGTACGTTGTAACATCTCTCTCTCTCTCTCTCTCTCTCTCTCTCTCTCTCTCTCTCTCTCTCTCTCTCTCTCTATATATATATATATATATATATATATATATATATATATATATATATAATAAGAGGACAAGCGCTCTCTATCTGTATTTACATTATTGATATGGTACACAAACATACACATCCCAAAATCATACACAGAAAAAGTTGAATGTTATTAAGTGAAGCTTTTGAGGAGTTTTATAATCAACAATTAAGATGGCTGGATAGAGATACGTAGATGGTCAAAGTAAATCCCATATAATGCCGACATAATAGCATGACATTATAAACATAAATATTTTGAACAAGTGGTAACTCTTGACTCCATTCCCCTCCAAAAAACGCAGTTTAGCGATCTTCCTTCTTATTTGCATTAAACTCCAGGAATATTTCAACGCCAAAACAATAAATTTCCTGCCTTCAGATAGCATTCAAAAAATCTCATTCTTATTTGTGGAAAAAAAGAACATATTATATCCAGTTATATTAGTTAAATAGAATCAACTATTCTGGTAAAAGAGAAAAAATATATTTCTTTTTTGAAAATAAATCCACGGTCCCCCGTCCTCTCAACCAAAATAAATGGTTTGTCCCTTAGAGGACAAGATTTTTCTCTATAACAGATTTTTTTTATATTTCTAAATTTTGACTTAATTGCCATTATAGCTTTTCAAAATATTAAAACACCTGGCTGAGGTAAAACAATGCTTGGTTGCTATAGAGGTATTCGAAACAACATTAACTAAAACATGTCACATTTAAACATTTCTTGTCAGACGGGCAACATTAAATGAAGTGGTTTTGAAGATGTGAACATTACATATCTCATCTGGCTGACATGAGTACCAAGCTACACACATTTGTTTGTAGATTATGATATAATAAATATTTCATCCAATACTTTAATGTTGAACGAAGCAATTGAACTGCGGTTTAACAGCAACAGTTCTTGAATTAAGCAATATTAATGACATAAAAACCAATTTTTGGTTATGTATATGTCATGTACTGCTGTCATGCACTCAAAAGGATGACAGTATCTATTTACACCTTCACTCTCCATGTTAGTTTCCAATAACAATAACTTTATTCGTTATATTAAATGCATTCATTCGTCCATCATTAATGGAAATTATCACTGTAATCTGAATTGGCTGCAAGCATCGTCCGGAAATTACAGCACTATATTCTAAATAAAGCATTAATAATCCAGCGTTTGTATAATTGTTTTGAGACGCCTCTTGTTCTCTCATATCAGCTTACTTTAAGCCATTTTCCATATACTGGAAGGTTGGATGCGTCAAGCTCCATTGTATCTTTTGTCCTGTCTTCTATTTATTCTTTCTCCGTGATCCAAATAATCCCGTATATACAAGCAGACTTTCCACAAAAAACATTAGCGATGGATTGACTCCTTAGTTATATCCAGCAAAGTTAGATCCAACCGTCTTCGAGTTAACCCAGTGAAATTCATTAGTTCGGTCTAAGATACAAGTTAAGAGTACGATTCTTCTTTTGCTCTGGGGATGAGGTGGAGGTGGGTCGTCTGTTTTGTTATAATAAAGGAAGTATCTGTCTACATTTTTCCACATTCACGTGACTTCTGTCTCTATTTTTTTTCTTTTCGTTTCTTCTACTGTAATACCAGTTAAATCTCGTTTAATTTACATTATATTGGCATCTGTCGTACCCATTTTTCTTTCTTGAATTTATGATAGTTTACAACAGAGTGTATCTCAAATGTTATTTATGTCATTTAATGTTTTAGCTTAATTTATCAGTGAAATATCAAATGAAAGTTCTGAGGAAGTCGTATATTTAATTTTGTATTTAATGTAGACGGTTTTAATAAAATTGTATTTCTCCTCTTCTGGTAATATAAATTTCCCGTATATTTTAATTCGTATATTTTCTATTGTACTACTGTCTCCACTCCCTTCACATTCTAGATTCTATTTATCTTTGAAAATATAGAAATACTCGTCCTCTTTGTTATTGCTATTTATGTATTGTGCTTTGTCCGTATCCGATGGTGGTTCGTCTCTGAAGAAGTGTACTTTTGGTATATCGTCTAGGGAGAAGAGGTGTTTTTAACAGGTTATTTATTTAATGGCATATTATGTTCAGCTGACTCCCAACTGTTAGACGATTCATCATATCATTTCCGTTTTATCTGCATACCTTTTACGATGCACTGTTATGGTCTTCAGGTTCTTTTGCAACTTTTTGTGAATAATTTTATCGAATATTGTTAAGTCGTGTTCATAAAAATATGCCTTCCATATCACCTCCACTACTCTATTTCAGTTTGTAAAAAAAACATGATCACCCAATTTTACTTGCCTGATTTAAAATATTGTTTTTTGTAAATTTATCAATGTAACCCTTTTCGAAACTTGCTTTGTATTTTGAAATTCTGTTTCACCAATTTTAACTTTGGGCGTTCCAAATGTATAAACTTGTAAGTAACATAATTTATTGAAATCTTGATTTCTTCCTCTTTGCTTACCACGACCGAAGACGTATTAGTTGACCTACGATGAGTTTTACTGCGTCCTTCAATAGCTTTGGTAAAGCATGAACCCTTCATTGTTTTGCTTTTGTTTTTAATACTTCCGCATTTTAATCTTTAGCATTCCTTTAATCTTGTACTACAAATGATCATTTGTCTGAGTGAGTTTAAAAGTAGTAAATCCTTCGTTGTTCCAAAAATGCATGCCTTTCCTGCTGTCATATTCTTTTCTTTCATCGAATAGTTATCTTCGTGTTTGCAGTCACTGAAAATTTCTCTGAATGCATCTTGTATGCCATCTCCATTTTCGATTTATCTTTTGCTTTCTTTTTGTTGAGAATACATCTATTACTGTCAAAATATACCCGTATCCATGATTTTATTTTTATATCCTTGCTTATTAACTATGTTTGTGTTGCATTGGTAATCCAATTAACTAAGATAATCTCCTCTTGAAGTGAAATCGTTTTTCGCTGACGTTTGATATGTACGTGGACTGTTTCGTTAACCGCTGTTTCAGTTAAGACTGTTTATTTTATTTTTGCTTTATAATTTATTCCCGCAATTGACTGATATTGTAATAAGCTAAAGGGGTTTCTTTACCGAGCGAATTCAACCCTGGCGTGAATCCTGCTAGAAGTCACTTTTTGTTTCCCCTTTTTTTCCTAGGACTTCTATACAACTGCTGTTGTAAAGTGGAAATTCCTACGTGCCCTGATTATAAATAATTTTCCTCTAATTAATACATGGCCATAAATCTCACAACTTCACAACTACGTGCCAACCTCACAACTGCATAGTTTCTCCTTATTGCATTTCTGTAACGTAGCGCCAGTATTTCCCGCCGTGGAAATATACAAACTCAACCACCAAATACAGGGAACTATTATCCTATGCTACTCTAGGTCAGTCAAATCATGATTTTAAGCTCATTTCGCCTGTAACTCTACACCGTATTTACCATCATAGCAACAATAAACGGCGCCTCCCGATGACGGAACAGCCCCTGCTCATTTATTCCACTATACAATTTACCAGTTCCCATTCATAAATGCTGCACATGGAATCACACAATCAATCCAAACAATTAGATTTTAATAGGGACTACTGAGCTTATGCGGCTCTGACCTGAATTCACTAAAACTAAACCATGCCATCATGAAATCTCACCAACACTGCACTCCGTGACGTTTGCTCATAGCAACTGGCTAATTATTCGGGCTGATGACTATTTCCCCAGCACTGACTTCCCAGAATCAAACATGTATTCACAAAAATCTAAGAAATCCATAAACTAGAGGTTTATACAAATGGTGCATACCCCAAATTTATTACAATATTTATATAATGAATTCGTGTGTCGGGATCGCAGTAAAGCTGTCTTATATACTAGGGGGAGGGGTTTGCGGTGTTTTGCAAAGAATCCAGCGCCATTCATTCAAAACGAAATCAAAACATACAAAGAATATTCTTTGCTTGATAAATTGTCGTTAGATATTATCAAGCAGCCAACAAGATTACCCTCTACAACTGGTATTTTTAGTTTCAACAATTTACGTTTCTTCAATCATTTCGAACGTATGAAATGATTTTAGCTTAGTGACAAATTTTGCAATTCCGCTGGTTGAATCTACAACAGTTGTTTCATACTGTATCATCTTGTGTTGTTTTAAATCGTTGTTCTCTGTAATTATCTCTTTTTCTATTAAATCAGATTAACCTCAAAAAGTTTACTAGATCTTCAGAATTGTAATGTGAATTTAGCCGACTATATATTGATGCTTGAAATTAACAATCAACATTTTTATTCTCTCATTTTGTAACAAGCTAGCTTAATCACACATGTATCCAAACTTGTAAACTGATACACATTACCTTTTGATACCAACATTGTTGCTGTCATGCTACACCTCTCGGAAAATTATTGTAAGTTTGTGCTATTATGTTCTGTGTGTACACAAATTTAGTTGATGTTTTCCTAATTTGTCTTCAAAGTCTGACTGATCTAGGAAGTTTTATGGCTTTCAAAATCGTCCAAACCACCATCGGTTTTGTCCCTCTGGGGTATCACGCAGTGCCGTCGGCACACATCAGATTTTGAGGCTCTGTCGTCTTACTGGCAAAGTGATTTTTAATTTTGATTTTAAAAGTTCTCTTAGTCCAATTGGAAATGTAAACAACTCACATTAGCATTGAACTGTCTAGCAACCGTCCACCTACACAACAAACGAAGACCTCTAAAGGGGTATAATCCTCGTCAAACATTGCTCTTAATATAAAATCTCCTTACTATTAGATAGCATTGCTCCAACAATATTGTATGTGTGAACATTATTTAAACAAAGAAAACACGATACGAGGCTTTGCCTGCTTGACTCACATCACGTGATGTTGTGTATTTGTTGACAATTTCTAATAAGAGTTTTTCGAGAAATATTTTTAAAGTACATACAACGTTTTGTCATGGTAATAGATATGATGACGGCTATGGAGTCGAATTATGAATAATTTTTATTAATTTATTCAGAGCCGTGTTTGATAGTGGGCTTGATTACAAATTTAGTTCCACTTTGAAAATGTTGCAGTGTGCAAAAATGTTACCTAATCAGTGAGGTAAGTTACGTACAATTAAAATGACATTTTCCTGAAAAGCTGGGGATCGTCTTCATGAACAAACTTTGTCGTTGAAACCACTCTATTAGATTATAACGGAAAACAATATTGCGGAAATATATATGAATAAGCATATTTGGACAGAATTTAGTGTGACGTATAGGTTGCTATTTATAGAATATCTTTATCACTGCTGTGCTTGATAAACGGGTGTTTGTGTCACTTGTTCCTTATATAGACATTCCTTGTAACGAATACATGTGTAAAGGAACATAACGCCGATGCGACATTCAATATGGCCGCCACAGTGGTTATAGTGAAATATGAACATGCTATACCCTCGCAATAATGTTCATATTCAAAATCTTCTCAATCTAGACAAGGGTTCTCAATTAAAACTCTGTGCATGATGGAGTTAATCAGTCTTTTGTGAAATTTTGGCCACTATGTTCGCCCTTATGAAGAACATTATTTCCTTTATCAACACCAACATTGTCCTATTTTTTATTTTTATTTTTTTTTTTATTTTTTATTTTTTTTTTTGAAGCATCCATTATGTTTCCACTCTAAATGCTTATCCGATACTGTTTGATATTATTAGAATATTGATATACAATTTTATTTTAAATCTCATTAGCTTTTAACAATGTTTGCAATCTTCTGCCTTCAGTACAAAAACAAGCCGCATTATCAAAGGAAAGATTGCTGTGAATGCGAAGAGAACTTCAGATAAGCTTTAATTCGTCTCTCAGTTATCTATATCTCTCATGAATATTCATGAATTTTCCATGAAGACTTGTATATGTAAATACTCTTCAAATCAACCAGTATTTGTAGCTACAATTATCAGTCTCCAGTAAAGCCACTGAAATATTGGTTCATTAGACACTTGCTTCGATATGCATTATTAAAAGAATGTTTATTGTAATAACTGAAGCTACTATCAGGATTATTATAACAACATTCTCGATCCTGCCGCAGTTATATGATAAATAACGATTCAAAATTTGCCATCTTTTTATCAATTATGTTTGAAGACTGCCCATAAATCTCTCTCTCTCTCTCTCTCTCTCTCTCTCTCTCTCTCTCTCTCTCTCTCTCTCTCTCTCTCATTAAATATGATTATTAACTATAATAGAAGAGTCTGTCGAGTATGTTTCTGATATGCTGTGATATTGGTCGGTTGAAGGCTGTCCTATTATCACTCATTTGATAACTCTGACCTTACAGGTCATCTAAATTTGAATATTGTAAAGATTTAAAAATTTGCATCCATATTTTGATCATCTATTCGAATGATCACATGATAGCAATATAGAAACAAATGAAGCAATAATCGTGTAGTTTTGAGTTTAGTTTGGTTGTATTGCATCAACATCCACACACAGAACTATTTACATACCTAATGCACTCCATGGGTTTTTCTGCTTAACCGTTGAACTAACCGTACCATAGTTGAATTGTAAATAAGCGTACTTAGGTAACTGTGTTTATTTCGAACAGCTTAAAGCCTAGTCCTACCACGTAAGGGAGTGATGGGTCTTACCGCCTAACTAACGGCGCTGTGTAGTGTTTTTTGATGTCGACTAACAGTGTAACGAAAGTCAAATTTTCAGGAATATCACACACAACTGGCAACTAATAACGACGCCTTTCTACAAAGTAAATTTATAATGTTTTTGTCAGACTGTACTTACCCTGAGGACTTTTCTCTAATAAATTCAAATTCTTACAAAAGAAATGGACCTATTTTCAAAGTTTCGTTGGCCTACATTTCAGTTGGCTGGAAAGCGATGAAAGCTGGGAATGCCGAAATCGGGTTAAGTTGAAATATTATTCTTTAACGAAACGAATAAAAATATATTATGCCTATTGGCACTGTAAGCAACGTTTCTTTTCGTTCAAGAAACATATCCCACATATGAACCTACTTGAACATACTTCGGCGTACCTCGACTACCGTCGCATTGCAACAAATTCAAATGTATGTCAACGGAACATGAAAATGCGTCCATTTGCTACTGTCATATTTTGATTCCACCAGGATAAAGACAGCACAGTAAGTATATTAATTACACATACATTAGTAGAAGAGTGTCGATATAGGCTGCCAAGTGTGTGAAATATTCCTGAAACTTTGACTACTCGTTCCGATGTCAACCGACATCGGAACAGGCTATGCAAGGTCATTATTTGGGTATTAAGACATAGCACTTAAACAAAAACAACATGTGATATGTCTTTCATTGTAGGACTACTTAAAGCCCACAGTTGATAAGCTGGCAGATAAAATGAAAAGGGTTCAAGGTCACTCTGTTATCTTGTATGCATTAAAAAAACGACCATCCCAAGGTAAATGTTCCTGTGAACGTGTCTGTTATGGTATTGATAGGAATCGGACCACTATTTCATTTCCAACTCAGTGTTAATATATTAAGAAATAAAAATAACTCGTTTATTAGCTTGGAATATGAGTGGACATTTACCTGGAATAATTTTACTCTTCGGTTCATTCATTGATTTCTTACTAGCAGGTATGTACTTAATGAATACAAACATCAATGATGTGCGTGTGGGGGGTGGGTGGGTGTGAATAAATATAGGGCATATGTTATTTGTATTTACGTATCGGTTCGTTTTTGCTTTATTAGAATTTAGTGATTATGTGTTGATTAGAGAGGGAAAAAACCTGGGCTGGATGAAACCTTACACCAAGTAACCTACAAGAATATGGGTCGTCGTCGTAATGGTATCGACAGTGTTCACAATACCAATGATACAAAATTTCAACAACCTGTTGAGACTGTACGGTAAATTTCTTGGTTAGGAGGCAACACATTCTTTGTAATGCTTTGTTTTGTTTTGTGTTAAAACCAGTCATAAGTTCTAAGGCAGATTAAATATTAAAATGTCCGAAGGCCTCTCTCACTGTCTCTCTTTCTCACTATGTTGGTTGCTCAGGCAGCAGACTTATCGATCCATAAAAAAACGGAAATAAAAGAAAATAATCTCTCTCCAAAACCCCTCAGTTGGTTAGTCTGTCAGCATATCTGTTTAACCCTCTCTCTCTCTCTCTCTCTCTCTCTCTCTCTCTCTCTCTCTCTCGATCGATCGATCGATCGATCATCTTCGCATGCTATTGGGCGAAAATGTGTGAAAGGTAAGTGTAGCGGTTTTCTCCTGTGTCATGCAATGAATCGAAGTTGGAAAGAGTGATATGGGTGATAACAACAATATGATGGCCAGAAGCAATGTTAATTAAATCATAATAATGACCTAGATCAGCTTCAAATAAATATAAATATTTGATTCACCTCTTGATGGTTTCTCATTTCGCTTTGTCTATATTCCTCAATTTCAGTATACTCTGCGGTGACTAATTTCTGCTAACAAGGCTGTGTTTTTTTGCGCTATCATCTTTCATGTTTAAATCATAAGCATGTCTTATATTTATTTAATCAATACGAATGAAAAAAGAATCTCAGAAAGAAAAGAAGCAACATAAGAATTTCGAAAGAGGATTGTGACTTGTTGCAATAGGAACAAAACTGCATTTTGCAGCAGAAACAGTGGTGCAGGTATGTGAGGAGTTCACTCACTCCATCAATACAGTTTCCTGTAGTCAATGTGGTGCAGGGATGCGAAGAGTTCAATCAATCCATCAATACAGTTTCCTATAGTCCGTTGTAAACTGAAGCATGTGCATTTGTGAGTGTGATTTGGATTTTTAACTCCGTCATATCTCTACGATGTCTGCAGTGTGACAGTTTATAGTGATGTCTAGCGCTGGGGCATCATGCCGCAGACATATAGCATGATGTACTACCAGTCACATTATCCTGACACCAAGGCCGACCAGTCCTAACACTAACCTCTTCATGCTGAATGCCAAGCGAGGCAGCTATTCGTACTATGTTTATAAGTCTTTGGTATGACTCCGCCGGGGTTTGAACCCGCGACCTACCGCATCCGAGACGGACGCTCTAACCACTAGGCCACCGGAGTGATCTATATGCATTTGCATGTGACATAAATAAAATATATGCATAGCATGTACGCTGTATCTTTGATATAACACTAGTTGTAAAAAAATATTTCATCAGGAAACTCTGCAAGCCTCGTTTCCTTTTAATGAACTATTTATACTTCTCGTGGAATACCAATGATATAGTGTCAATGATTGACTGACTTACTGTAATAAAATGGTGCAAAAAGATTTAGATGGGTGAGTAACCAGGAAAAGAAGTGGAAAGGACAATTATATGAATAATACAAATTTTGTCTATTACAGACACGGAAGGGGTACAAGTTACCGGTACCGACGCAAACCAAAAATTCCATCCAGACAGGCATCCGCCCTTTTGGAGTAGGCTACTATCGCAGTCTGAGAACCATCACGATTACAAACCAGTTACTTACATTCATAATATTCTTAAAAACAAAGAAATCGTCTCAACGTTCGAAGATGAAAATCATAAGACTTGGGAATTTAAGATGCACGAAGACGAATGCAATGACACTTTCTGTGCTTATTTAAGTTATATGTTCTTCAAGTGTGGATATCATGCTGGAAAATTCATATATTCCAAACATTCCAGGGTGTCAAAAGCCATTATTCAAACGGATACAGATATGGAAAAACGAGATTTTCGTGTCAAAAGATCTTCAGAAGCTTCGAATTCAACCAGAAATTCAGGACAAAAGTTTCACTCAGTGGATACGGAAAGTAACGAAGCGGAAAAAGGGAAATCAACTCCTGCACCTGCCGGAGAGATGGAGGATAGAAATCACGACACAAAATCAAGTAAGAAAACGCGCACGTAATTGTGATGTTATAGCTTTGCATCTTGCTGCAGAAACCTCAACTGAATGTCCATTAAGCGTCCCTCCAGGTACGACATGAACTAATTATTATTTAATTTCTTGCTATGTTTAGACAATTTCATATATAAGTAATAAGTATTAGTGTGCTGTCTCTATTTGAAATGTTTAAAAGCTGTACATTTATTACGTTTTGTTTAGTAAAACTGTTGAGAGAAGAGTGGCCCATTATCACGTCATCACTGAGAAAATGTAGACGGAAACAGATTGCATCACTTTATGATCTTGACGTGTACTTGGCATATATTTATAAACATGTAGTGTACAGTCTAGCTGGACATCTCAAAAAGTCTACCATGGGATATAAAATGTCGCAAGAAAATGGCAGCCAAATGTCAAAGATATATATATATATATATATATATATATATATATATATATATATATATATATATATATATATATATATATATATATATATATATAATTACAGTGTAGCAGTGGGACCCCCATCACTATCAAGTACGTCGAACTTCGGTGCTTGTGAGACCGTTACTTCCACAGAACTTATCTGAGCTTGATAATTTGTTTAATATTGAACGAAAACAAATATTATCTCTAAATTAAAATGAATTACATAGGATATATCCGTTAGATATGTATTTCATATCGCGATAGATTTCCGGTCAGATAGTATGCAGAATTAAAGAGAACATTTAAACAAGTCTATACATATTTTGTCGACTTCAGTCCAGCGGTAGCTCGACACAGCGATCACGTTGATATCCGTACGTTTGTCTTTCTGCTCCTACACCCTTCTGTCCACACAACTAGGTTAAGATCAGTGTTAAATTGTTTAGATTAAGGTAAAATGCGAAGTTTTTTTTAATAAGCTGTTTAAAACCCGCTGGGGGGGGGGGGGCTTGACAAAGAGGTCTTTTGTTATGGAGTAATTATCCGAAGAGTGTTAATCATTACAAGACTATCGTTTATCTCCATTAAGCAATGTATATTTGCCCGTTTTGAAATGTAAGCAGTCCCTGTAAAAAGTGTCAAATTGACAAAATACAATGCAGAAGAAGGTAGATCGCAAAGAACTTCGTTTTTTTCTTTCTAATAAGCAAAACTTGCATGATTGAGTGACTGTAAGTTTTCATTACAAAATACAGAATATGACATGTCACGTTTAACAAAAGGCAGTAATAGGTATGTTTCTGTTACGTTCAACAATATTTGGACATTTAGGTGTATCATTCAATAGTAATGAATGGTCAGATTTTCTATGGGTCCTAGCGAAACATATAAAATCTGCGTGAACAAAAATATTCGCTGTGCAAGTTGCAGTGAAGGAAGTATATCATTACAAATTTTAATTTTGCAACTTGCATTATTCAAAAATACTAATGCAGTTATAAAGGCAAATATTATTAAGTGCCCAGGGCACACGAGTCTGCATCATTCGTATACTAATACAGGTATAAAGGGAAATATTTTTAAATGGCCAGGGCACACGCGTCAACATTCTTCGAATTGAAATTCTATTAGCTTTCGTATCACCAAATAGATTTTGAATATGTTAAATTTTACTTGCATTTTTTAATATTATTAACACTATTATTTGAATTCCAGCAATTCGCATGGTATTGATTACAGGATTTGGAATTATATGGGTGCTGATAGTGGTCTTCTTTGTCTTCGTCAGGTGGGTTAAGACTGAAAATGATCTGGTTCTATTCTTCTATGTATGTGTGTATGTATGTATGTATGTATGTATGTATGTATGTATGTATGTATGTGTATGTATGTATGTATGTATGTATGTATGTATGCATGTGTGCATGGATGTGTGCATGGATGTGTGTATGTATGTATGGATGGATGTGTGCATGGATGTATGTATGTATGTATGTATGTATGTATGTATGTATGTATGTTAGTG